>JAJMBV010000038.1:0-119903 GCA_030585085.1 Petasospora xishuangbannaensis | reverse complement strand
GGTATCGTCCTGAATATAGCTGTGTACAAGTACCATTGGGAGTGTATCTTTACAAAATTACTAAATGGATCTTTGGCCGAGCGGTTTAAGGCGCTCGACTCAAGATCGAGTATCGAAAGATGCATGAGTTCGAATCTCATAGGATCCATTAATTTTTTTCAGATTACATGCTATTGGTATGGGCACAGCCTAGACGCCCACTAAGTAACATAATACCTATTAGTTCACTACAATGGAGCAAGCGTAGCCCATGATCGTTGTAATTGCTTTATATGGTATATGGTACACAGTTTTTGATTTCCACCACCAGTCGCAGATTTCAGTAACAAAAAAATAGAAAAAGAAGAAAAAGTCATAAAAACACACCAACATCAAGAAACCCTTAGCAACAAATCTGTTAAAACAGTGGAAAGAAAACAGGAAAGAAACGAAAGGGAGCTTTCTAACTTATAAGTTTCTTCTTTCTTCTGTTGATGATGGAAGATGCATCTAGTTTGAGATCAAATGGACAGTTGGTAGGGAGGTATACGTGGGGATCTTCGAGCGGAACTTCCTTGATATAGCGCCCACTATCGGTCTCTGCGTCGCCCACACGTGGCACCGATTCTTTCAAGATTTCATCTTCTTCCTCTTCAAAGATCTCAGATGTCAACATCTTCTTCTTTTTCAAGAGCTTCTCCTCTCCTATTCTATGAACAGCATTCGAAATGTCGAAGGCATCCTTGAGTGCTCTTGCGGCCGGCGAGTAGAGTGGTTGAGCCCTCTTAAAGTCTTGGAATGTCTGTTTCTGAGGCTTCTTGAGTTCGACTTCATTGAGCCATGGATCATTCAAGAACTGCTCAATGGTGTATCTCTTTCTTGGGTTAACTGTAAGCAAGTTACGCACACAGTTCTTGGCACCATTTGAAATCTCATCCCACCAGGGCCTTAGGAACTCATACTCGCCCTTTGCCACTTTCTCCGTTAATACGTCTATTTTCTCGTCGTAGAATGGTGGAAAGCCACAAAGCAATGTATATAGGACACATCCTACAGCCCACATGTCAACTTCTTTAGTGTAGTGCTCATCACGGACAATCTCTGGTGCGGTATAGCCCACTGTGCCGCATGGTGTCTTGGTAGCATCAAACCATATTTGTTTGGACAAACCGAAGTCTGCAAGCTTCACGATTCCAATGCCGCCACCGCCAACACCGTTAATGAATTCACCTTCATTAACCTTATTTGGGTCATCACTTCGTCTGAGCTTTCGGTACTTGGATGGAATGAGTGGGATGGGTTCGAACAGGAGATTTTCAGGCTTGATATCACGATGGACAACACCAACTTCCTCATGTAAATACTTAATAGCTTCCCCAACTTGTCTAATGATGTGTCTAGAAAGGTCCTCAGACAGATATGTATACTTGACAATCTCGTTGAAGATCTCACCTCCCTCAACGAGTTCCTGGATAATATAATAGAACTCCTCAACTTCCTTGAACTCAATGAAACGAACAATGTTCTCGTGATTGAGCAGTCTCATGATGGTTGCTTCTTTCAACACAGCATTACGTTGATTGTTATCCATCTGAAACTTTTTGATTATCTTCACAGCAACAAACTCATTCGAGCGTAGACTGAGTGCCTTGTGTACAGTGGAGAATGCGCCTTCACCCAGCTTCTCAATAATGCGGTATTCCTCGAGTCCAGGATATTTACTACCTTGAAGTTTCAACTCCTCCTGGACAATCTCATTCGCAAGCTCATTGTAATCATACCTCTTTGTGTCTCCAATCTCGCCAGCCGTTTGCTCAACGATTACTTCTGGTAAGAGGTCGTGGGCCTGCTTTCCGTGACGGATGAAGTTCTTTATATTCTGTACGATGGTCATTAGTATCTGGAACTGTATTGAGACCGGTTCCAGTTCTGTCTGGTAAATTCCACTCAACTACCTACTTTGAACATGAGCGGCACTCCGAAAGCTTGTCTTTTATATCAGCTCCGAAAGGTTTAATATGAGAGTCCTGCTGCTTTTCGTGTCTTGGGTTGCTGACCCTTACTCCGCCATTTTTCGCCGATTGAGTTACAGATTTCGCAAATCCACGCGCAAGAAGGTCGCCGCCCGCTCATGAAAACCCGAAGATGTAACATCGTATTAACAGTAACAACTCCGTGCAATCACAGGGGTGTGTTCATTTCTCTTATTATACAGCCATTTATTATTGAGCCGGTTGCAGCCAACCATCTAATCCTAATCATAATCCTCTCTATTCGGGCGAACTTGTACCTATGCTTACTTGATTTTTCTCATATTAATCGTAGATCTCGATCGGTGGGAGACGATCCATGTTATAGAACCAGTTCTCACCATCAATCTCCTTGTAGAGCCAATCAACTGGAAAAAGTACCAAGTGGCCCTGGATCTCACTCAAAAGTCTATCTGCAGTCTCACTATCAAACACACTGCCACCTCCCAACGGAGACCTTTTCCGGAATCCATATGCCCCACTTTTACTCTGCTTAGGGACTGTGCTCCCTTCAGCATTATCTGGAGCAGGCGATCCATCAATCCCACCCTCACCTTCAACTGTAGGAATATTGTTTCCCAAGATACTTCTTCTTCTCAACTCCTGTAAGTTTGGTATCCGCACTGTTTTAGTGTCCTCATTAATAGAATCTGCATCGTCAATGTCTTCTGAAGAACTTGGCCCAAAAGAGCTTTTTCCTCTTCGCAAGGCATCTTGGTCTTGTGCCAACTGGAAGGCTGTATTCAACTTGGTGAAATTCTTATATTCACTCCAAGAAGTAACCGAATCGTCTGGTTGGCAATGGAATACTTCTCTGAAGAGGAGGGTATTTCGTAAACCATTACTAAACCAAACATCCTCGTAGAATGACTCCTCTAAAGGATCATAGAAACAGTATGGGTCGACAAACCTATTGAACTTATGCGAAGCTGCAGACTGATTATTGACCGATTCCAACAAATGCTTGATACCAGCGTTGTCCAAAGATACAACTGGGATATTATCCCCAGGCAATCCAACTTCGATCACACTGATCTCGTTTGAGAGACCGGATATTCCAGATTCAAGAACAGAGTGCTCGAGATAATTAGTCTTAGAATTTGTGCTCTCTGCAATAGCTGTTAAAGTAACACCGTCAACTGTATCTGTTGCATCTTTGGATTCTGGCAATGTGAATAGAGGCGGCAAGTTGGCCTTGCCGCGCTTCTTGTTCTCTTCGCTAATTTGGTTCTTACTTTTGGCGGCCAAGCGTTGCAAATATGCAATTCTCTTCAGCATTTCCCACCTCTCTTGGTTCCTCTCGGAAACAATTATTTCCTCTTCATGTGTCAAGGACAAAGGATCCTTAATTATGTGGGTATCATCCAAAAACTCCAAAACTTGGTCGATATTTGGAAGGAACACATCAGTTGTGGTATTAATCAATGACTCTTTAGCCCATCTCTTTAGAGTCTTGGAGGCATCAATTTTGTACTTGTGATACGCATGTGAATGCATTCCATCAGCACCATGTCCATCTACATCATTTCGGTGAGTTTGGTTGTTGAGAATTCTAGCATCGGAGGAAAACTGTTTCTTATCTCTGATACCAGCATTCTCCTCTCTCGCACGGTTGTTGAAAGAATGGAACACTAATGAGATTGGGTCAACATCCTTTTCTCTTAAATGGATAGATATTTGCTCTTCATTGTCATCCCTATCATTTATTTCATCAAACTCATCATAGATAGAATACTGGACGTTCGAACTCTTCTGAAATCTCTTCCACTTTTCTGTTCCATCCGGCATATTTAGCACATCTCTTGCCGCCAATTCTGTCATGGATGATCCAATTTCAAATTCCTTTGTTGAAAAGTTATTCGTTCTGCAGTTCTTACCCATTTTAGTTTTCTTTACTAACTCTTCAATCTTACTAAATCTTCTTTCAACAGTATCCAAGATATCGACATCGATACCCATATGCTCCCTCATAAGTCTCATTCTCAATGTGTGAGCAAATCTCGCAGCTTTGTAAGGCTTACCATCCATACTGCTATTAACAATCTCGGTATCCCTCACTACTGCTGCAACTTCGGAATCCCTGTTGCCTCGTTGTGATCTCTCATTGATGTTGGCGGAGCCGATCAAAGCTGTACGATCATCAACAATTAGGATTTTGGCATGAATGTACAATTGCTCGCTCACCAATTTCCTTTGAGGACCGATTCTTCCCCATTTTCTCAAGGAATAGAACTGAATGTAGTCGTACGGGTTAATTTTCAGCTTTTTCAACTTACCAAATATGGAGGTATCTCCTCTTGAGATTGATTGATACTGGCATTGCATGATCACTCTTACAGCAGAGCCTTCGGCCTCATCAACTTCACTCTCGAATCCAGGCATCAAAGGAACAATAATGAACGCCTTCCACTTTTTCTTCTCGTTGTAAGCACGGATGATTCTGTCCACCAATGCGTCACCAATTCTGTTTTGTATGATAACACCGCTGATGACAGAACTTGTAACGAAAAACTGATTCTCAATGTATATATAGTGCTCAGATGTTTCTATTAATCTTAAATATGCATCTTGAACCGAATGCTCCGTGTTCTTTAATCCTAGCGACCAGTTGCCAGAGGATCTAACAAGTTGAACTTCACAGGAACCTGTCAGATTAAATCTTTCTAAATCTTCCGGCAAAAACTCTGAGGGAGGGGTTAATATAGGTGTTGGTCTTGAAGGCCTCTTTTGTCTCAATAGGTAATTCCATCTCTGGATAAAATGTCTCGATAGATCTCTGGCTGGTTGACCTGCTGTCATCATGTGAACATCATGCCAAGGCATTCGAGGAGTTACCTCTCTATCGTGCATCGACTCATATGGTTTGTCCAAACTGTAGAAATCCTTAACTCTAGGATTGGAGTAGTCCTTTCCTGGAAAAGACTGGAACTTGATCGAATCCTCAGTTGGACTCTTATTATTAGCAAAGTCATGAGGAGAGTCATCAACAAGAACATGATCAGGCGTATCATACCTTCCATAACACAAATCAATCCCACCCACAAATCCAACAGTGTGGTCAATAATACATAACTTTTCATGATGTGCCCAGAAATATGTATTCTGAAGCCACTGGTTTGGAGAGCGAATAACATGGATGTTTGGGTGTAAGTCTATTAGTGAATGTTTAGTCCACAAGGAGTCCGTAACAACAGTAGAACCAACATTTCTGTAAATAATGACAAAGATCTTGACACCATGCTCAGCCTTTCTCTTCAAAATTCTGTCAAGTCTCCACTCTTGATTACCGTTTGCAGGACGTCTCATATACAACTCTGGAGACAACCACCAGTCGTGAATGTAAATAACATCCTTGGCCATCTCCATAGCAGAGCTAACAGCCCACATATAATCTCTACCATCAACAAACCATTGGGCGAAACAGTTGTGCCTTACAGGTGCAAAACTGTTAAATCTGTGTCTCTTGGACCATATTGTCTTCTTTTGCATCATCTGAAGAGAATGAACCCATAATTTGGCCTGGTTCTCTGATTTTGCGATGACTTTGAGCTCTCTCTCATTATTCTCAAGTTTAATGGTAAAATGTGGGATTCTTTTCTTGTCACTGCCCGCATGACCATCATAACTGGACAGTGACATTCCATCGTCGTAGAAAGAGGAAACATCTCCAACATCTTCAATGTTATCTGATCCGGAGAAGGTAATTTTAAAGCCACTGTCAATCAAAAATACTTCTAATGGTGTTGTAGAGTATATGTCTGACACATACATAACGTAAGAGCCTCGAATAAGGAACCATTTGTTAGTGTGTCTAACAACCATTTGCTTGAAATCACTCATCTTCAAATGGCCAACCCTCCAGCCCTGAGCCTTAGAGCTTGATCCAACAATCAAATATCCTTGCTTTCCTTGATATCCTGTTTCATAACTCAACAAGACACCCAAGGGAGACAACTCAAAAAACTGAAATAATTTGTTGGACTGCGGACGGAGAGAAAGAGCCAATATTAACTGCTTAAGGTATATCTCTAGTTTGCGTCTATACCCTTCAGCAAATGAATTGAATGCTTGGTTATTTTCGTCTGGATCATGGTGTTGAGAAATGAACGACGCAAAGTTGTGAAGACGGTCTCTGAAGCCTCCTGTGCTCCCTGAGTTAATGGAGCTATTGGAGAAAGAAGTAGCACGTCGGCCTTGCTTTGGCAATGGCTGTATTGCCCTCAATAGCGCAGGCTCTTCAGATTCTTTGATATGAACGGTTGCTGAGAGATACCCATCATTAAGAGTCTGTGAGGGATAATCAAGACCTGCCTCCCTATAAAGCTTCGGAAGCTTTGGCATGTCAACGCTCTTCTGACCTTTGAAGTTCTTGGACTGAAACAGAGACAATTTAAGTCTCGAGTGTAAACTCATAAAGTCTCTTTGATCCTTTACAACTGTCCACTTCAGTCTGTTATGTCCAACACCGTACTCCAAGAGTAGTTTGTATTTCCTATGATGGCGGCCTGGTGGTGTAATATCCTGTAGCTCCACTGATAATAATGACAGAAGGAGTGGAGCCCTTCTCGTTCCATGTTCATCATTTTGAAAGTTTGAAGCTAAGAACAAAGCGGCAGGCGCAACAGAAATCAAGCTTGTTACCAAGTTAGAAGCTCTGATTCTCGTAGCCTCTTCAGATTCATCTTGTGGTTGCCTCTTGGTTTGTACATGATGCTGCTGAGGATCCGGGTGTGACGTGTCTCTTCGTCTTCCAAACTTCAAGACACGACCCCAGTCTTTCAATGTCTCATTTGCAATTCCCGTGGTAATACCTGTCGGGATCCTCGAGAACTTACGGTACCACGTTGGCGGTTCAATAATGTCTTGATCATGATCCCGTTCAAGCGCAGAATGTTGCAAAAGCGGCTCAATTTTAGATTCCGGTGACTGAACTTCCTGCTCGTTTCCATTAAGTAAAGCGGCACTGCCTGTATCGTTGAAGTCGTCATTTGTGGTGTGAAATAACGCATCGGCATCGTTGGGTGACACCGACCTTCTAGGTTCTGCTTCTGTGGCTTCATGCTGTTCATCATCCTCAAATCTGTGAAATACATCAGCCTTCCAACTGAACCTGTTGTTCATATACTCCGGCCTAAACAACTCTCCATCTATATTGGACATAGAGTTCTGCTCAAGAGAATCGTTTGGTCGTGGGTCGTTCTCGTTGCCGTTCTCATTCTCATTCTCGTTGTCGTTCTCGTTGTCGTTCTCGTTGTCGCCCTCGTCGTCATCTCCATTTGTTTCAGCAGCGTCACAAGGCTTTCGGAGGCTATGCACAGTGTTAAGACTAACGCTCCTTAGTGTCATTGTTAATGGCTTATAGCTCTATAGCGTTGTGTGGTATGCTGCAGTCGTGGTGGTAGTTTAAGTACTGTTAGCCGCCAAGCCGAGGTGGTCAGTGTCAACAAACCGTCGGTAGCAGTGCTCGTAGGCTACACGACGATTCTCAGAAATGCCTTTTCGTATAAAGGTTATCTCAGTCCGACCCTTGTGGAGTATCTAAAAGGAGGGTGGTTGAGCAGATGTGGTTGTTCCACTGAGAAAGTTTGAGGAACGAGCTAAGTATGATGAACAGCCAACTCGCGATCCGTAAGGCCAAGCCCTCTTACGCGCTGAAGTTTAGAACAACAGAGAATAGCTTTCTGAGTTCCCCTTTAGGGCACTCTTGAAACTATCTTCTACCAGGCTTGCTATTAAACCTTCAATATCTGATAGTGTTTTCGCCTCGCCAGTCGCTGCGCGTGTTGCATGGATTGTGTGGGGGAGGGGTCTGAGATGAGATGGGTGTTGTTCTTTTAAATGGGGCCACTACTAACAAGAAAAAAAAAGGCATAATTGAATAGAAATAGCGCCAGTTATATACACTGTCTATATAAAACTGGAATAATCTTGAAACACTTTAATTCGTACGAGAAGCTTCCGAAGAAAAATCTCTCCATGTTTTGCCCATATATGGATGGCATCAGCTTGGCTGAGCTTACTGTTTCTTACCGGTGCCACATAACCTCTTCGAGGGTTTTACCCTCGGAAGTGTACTTCTTACGATATAGGTTATAAGTAGGAAGTGATAAGGAGACCTTTAATCCTTTCATCTTTGTGAGGCCAAGAAACCGATTTAGATGTCAGTTCAGAAGGATGTCACAGCTGGGCTTGAGCGATTCGATGTACGAGTCGCAGATCTTTACAGCCAGCTCGGTGAGCCTCGCATGATTAAGCGGAGGAAGAAAGAGGAAATCCATGAGGTTGTCGCTACTGAAGATCAGTACACAGTACTAAAGGACCCAACGTTCATTTCATTGTCTAATACCACAGTACACTTTGATACAGACCTAGACAAGGGCTATTCTGTTTTGGATTGCCGCAAAGGTAAGGAATTTTGTATCGAGGTGGGCCTCAAGCTAAAGACTGAACGAGTTTTCATTCTACGAACCAAGAACCGACATAGAATGAAAGACCAAAGTTTCTGTGAGATTCGCATCACTGATAATGACCAGAAATACCATTCCATTTTAAACGATTTGAAAGTTATGAGTTGCAACTCTAATGCCACTTGGTATAAGTTCATCAAACCCCCTACATTGACTATTACGATTGATAAAGTGGCGTCAAAAGTCTTCTTCATCCTTCAATACCATTTTCAGTTCTTGGAAAGTATATACTACAACCATCCATCATATGCTGTTATTTACCTCAAGAACATTATGAATGAAATTGCCATTCTTCCTGAACAGCCCAAAGAATCTGTGTCAGCGAAGCTCTTCTACGATGCCATATCTGAAAGGACGAGGAGTCATCCGATAGTGCACATGATACCACTTGTTCCTGAGATGAATTCTGACCTATTGAGATTCCAAGGTACAACTGTGAGATGGATGTTGTCTCGAGAGAATATGCAGTATAATAATGAGACACGATCGGTGGAAGACTCTTCTAAGTTTTCTGGAGATGAATATTTCGGAAATCAAGATTCTATCAAAGAAAGGTTAAATTTACTTTCTGCTGGGTTTGATCTTGTTGAGATCCCATCTTTGAATAAATGTGTTTGGTACAACAAGTTCTCGGGAAACATTTGCTCCGAAGAGTCTGCAATTAGATTTCTGAGTGCTGAAGATCCACCCTCTAGAGGTTTTGGGCTTCTTGCCGAAGAAATGGGTCTTGGTAAGACAGTGGAACTCATTGCTCTCATTCTTCTGAATCAAAGACCGTTGAAGCAGCTCAATAGTTCGATTATTAATCCTCTTAATTCGAGAATGATCAAAAGAGCCAAAACCTCTCTTATTGTTTGCCCCGAATCTATTATATCCCAGTGGCGCGATGAGATTGCCCTACATGCACCTGGCCTTCGTATCATTATCTATGAAGGTATGAACGCTTACAAACAGACACCAATTGAGATTGCGGAATACTTGGGTCAGCATGATATTGTTATAACATCGTATGCTGTAATGTCACGAGAAGTCCACAACGCACAGTACAACCCTCGGCGGTCCAAAAGAGTAAGGCGCCCTGTCTCAGAGAAGCGAGATTTTGCAGACACAGAATCACTAGATATAAATGAAGATATGAAAAACACTTTAAGAGCAATATATAGAGATATGAATTCTGTGTACGATCTGACTAACAGTGAACGTATCGATTACACCTCACCCCTCGTTCTCCTCGAGTTCTGGAGATTTATTCTTGACGAGGTCCAGATGGTGGGTGCTTCTGTCACGAATATCTGCACAACTGCTACCTTGATTCCAAGATTCCATTCGTGGGGTGTATCTGGAACTCCCATAAGAAATGGCTTGTCAGACTTGAACTCATTGCTCACCTTTATGAACGTTCATCCATTTGGTTCTACTGCGAGATGGAAACTACTGCTGGATAATCCTTATGATTTTGTTTCCATTTTCAAAACTTTTTCTTGGAGGCATACTAAATATATGGTCAAAAATGATATCTCTATCCCCAATCAACAGCGGATTTTGCTGAGTATTCCGTTTGGCCCTGTCGAGCAGAACAACTATGAAGAAATGTACAAGCTGTTTTTGAGCAATGTTGGCCTCGATGAAATGGGACACCCTGTGAAGGAAGACTGGGAACCTGCGCCATCGGTCCATGAGTCGATGCGAAACTGGTTGCTAACACTGAGACGTATTTGTTGCCATGCTAATTTTGCAAGAGATGCTCTGAAATCAAATGTCATCGGATTGCAGACTATGGACAAAGTCCTGCAAACAATGATTGAGGGTGCTCAGCTGGAAATATTCAGTCTTGAGCGTGAGATTTTAGTCTCACAATTGGAAATTGGTCAAATTCATGAATTCATGAAACGTCCTTTGGAATCTTTGAAGAAGTGGGAGTTGACACTACCTTTCATTGAAGAGAGAGTTGACAGCTTGAGAAGAACGAAAGACACAAGTGAGAACAACGGTAACAGCTACAGAAACATACTTGAACTTCTTCATCGATGCTATTTCTTTATTGCCTCCGCTCATTATCAGCTCTACACACCTCCAATAACCAAACTCGTTCCAGGAATTGAAAAGGATTTTGCACCCGTAGGTGTTGACCCTCAACTATATAATCCTGAGACTACTGATATAACTGAATTGACAAAGCATCTGACTGTCCACAGAGTTCTTAACCAACAAGAGATGGATCATCAAAATCTCGAACAGGAGTATTATATCAGGGCGCAGAGTTTAAGAATGGAATTGTTAGCGGAACCTATAAAGAACGTCAACCAATCTTTTGTGAAACTTGACAATGACTTTGATCTTCCTCTTTCAAGTGTTGAAAGCCACTCATTTGACTCCCTTGATACGCAAACGTTCTCCCTCAGAATTGGCACTCTAATTAACCAAATGAACTCGCAGGCTCAAATTATAAACACATGGCTCGTTGAATTACGGAAAATCTTAGCAATTCCATTGTTAGACACAGTAACAGATCCAAGTGGTGATGAGTATGAGGGTTCTCTATACAACCAGGAACATGTATCTGCTTTATTGCTTTATACTCAAAGGAGCATGAAGGATAGATCTTTTTTAGTTCATGGAAAAACTGGTGGCACTAATGAGACTTATGAGCGGGTAGAAGGCACAGGGGTATTGTTTGATCACAACTATAGTAAGAAGCTTCAAGAACAGTACCCCAAAACCACGGGAAATGATTCCTTGAGAGATTTGGTTGTTGAGTCAAGATTATTACTGTCACAAAATGATGGTTCGTCAGATTCTATCAATCTGTCAAATTTGGTCTTAAAGCTGAAGATGGTCTTCGATGAACAGAAGAAAGCTTGCGATTCTTTTCAAAACAAATTTAGAACTTACAATACAATTTACAATTTGAAGATTACATACTTCAGGAGATTACAGGAACTGTCGGATAATGTGAAACCTTTTGATAATGTTACCCATCGCCATTTTGATTCCTATGGTGCCATCGATGGACTGGAGCTTGGTATTTTGAGTAAACGTCGGCAAATCACAAATATAACATCAAGATTACGGTTTCTCCAGGGACTAAAAGCATCTGATAACTTAGATGAAAATGATCGACTATGCTGCATCTGTCGGAGTACCATTACATTTGGTTCTCTTACAGCTTGTGGTCATCGCTACTGCAAGTATTGCCTTGACGAATGGTTGAATAACAAGCAGACATGTCCAATATGTAACTCACAAGTTCGAAAAAGTGAAGTTTACAATTTTACTTTTAACAGAGAGGAGATTAATATAACATTTGGAGCTGAAAATATTAAGGCAGGCGAAGAGGTTTCTCTAATCTACAGCCAGCTGGACAGTGAATCTTTGATGAAACTTAATGAGATTCCACTGAAACATGACTACGGTTCTAAAGTGAACGCAATAGTAAAACAGGTTTTATGGTTGAAACGAAGAGATCCCTATGTTCAAATTGTCATATTTTCCCAGTGGGGCGCACTTCTCAATCTTGTTGGAAACTCCTTGCAACAAAATGGAATTCTTATCCTCGGTTCCAAGAACTCACTTACCAAAAATGGCGGGGCAAGTGGTAAAGCGCTGAAGATGAATATTTCCATTTTCAAGAAGGATCCTAATATCACTTGCTTCTTGTTGAATGCTAAGGCCGATGCTTCTGGTTTAAACTTAGTAAATGCCTCGCATGTTTTCTTGTGTGAGCCTTTGGTCCAAACTGCCTTGGAGCTTCAGGCGATCTCCCGGATTCATAGAATTGGCCAGAAGAAGCCAACTACTGTGTGGACATTTACTATTCAAGGAAGTGTTGAGGAAAGTATAGTCCTTCTATCTGCTAGAAAACGACTGGAATTTAAAGAACAGTTAGACACGGACGAGATGACCAAGAACTCGAAGCTTCTTCTAGAAACAAGCGGCGAACATGTTGATGACAGTGACCTCTGGAACTCGTTTTTCAGCCACAAGATCGGTCGCCTCGTCTGATTCTATATAAGCTTTCTTTGAAGTGTTAACCAAAGGGATATTGAATCTTGATAAGTTCTGCAGATGACTCTAATTCAAATTCGACATTTATGCAGTATCTAACCCAATCTAAAGAATGTGCCCTCACCAAACACCTGGACACCACACTGGCCGCAAAACACACGTAGCTCACAGCGGGTCGAGCATAACAACGACAAGTTATGTTCGGAATTCTCTTTCACAGATATCGATTCCAATTTATCTGATCTTCCACCCTATTCATATCTTAAATGACTAGAAGATCATATACTCCAACTATCCCGGGATTGAACGCATCGCCGAGCAATGTGTTACCGCAGACCATCAGCGACCTCAGCCAAGACGATCTGGCTTCCTTCAAGTCAGGTCGCACTGCGAGTTCTGGGGGCGTCCGTACAGGCGGATCCCGCTTCTTTGGTCGAAAGTTCAGTCCTTCAAAGAGTAAATTCAAAATTCCTATTGTGATCAAGAGATTTTTCAAGCCACCAACACTAGACTTCGAAACAGCGATGTGGGAGATTTTCTATTTGATTGTATCACCCAAGAGAGTCTACCGATCCCTTTATTACCATAAGCAAACAAAGAACCGCTGGGCACGAGACGACCCGTCGTTCGTCATATTACTGTCTCTATTTTTAACATTAAGTGCAATTGCATGGGGGATAGCCTACTCGCCAGGCGTCTTCTCTATACTAAAGCTTATCCTCTATATGGTTCTCGTGGATTTTTTCATCGTGGGCCTTGTTATTTCGACAATATGTTGGGTTTTGGCTAATAAGCTCTTCAAAGCTAGAAGTGGTGATTCAATAGGTGCTGTGACCGAAGGAGATCTCGAATGGGCATATTGCTTCGATGTACATTGTAATTCATTTCTTGTCATTTGGGTTGCATTGTACATGGTTCAGTTTATTCTTCTCCCGTTATTGACTATGAACAACTGGTTTGGTCTTTTCATTGGAAATACACTCTACTTTGTAAGTTTGAGTTATTATTTTGTTATCACATTTTATGGTTACAATGCCCTTCCATTTCTCGATCACACACAGCTCATCCTTTTCCCAATCGGAATCCTTGGAGTATTTTACTTCATCTCACTGTTTGGCTTCAATGTGGCCAAGACAATGACCAACATGTACTTCAGCTGACAAGGGCATTTACAGCAAATCATGCATTATCAAATTTTAATTCTGTAGTTAGAAGTCTCTCAAAATGGAAAAAGACGCATGGCTATTGGAAATATTAAGGCGGAATAGAGGATATAGTTTGTTCACTATCACTTGTTGTCTGTCTATCAGGTTTCAGAAGCTCGACGGCTTCTCAAAGTTGAAAATACCAATGAACGGCTCCACTTTCTCTGGTTTCCCGGCCGGGACCTTGCCTCTAAACACGATATCTGGCTTCTCGTACCCAGCATCTGTAGGATTCTCAAATGGTAGTTCTGTCTTGGTCCCGTTTACAGGGCCCCCTCTTTCTTCTTCAGCAGTTTGGACAAAAATCTTGATGAAATCTATCCTGAGCAAGTCGTCCTCCTCCATAAGGCCATAAAGTTTGTATTTTGTGTTCACCAAGTCCTCTGTTGCATTGTAATGAAGTTTCCCAGATGTAGTTCCGGTAAGACGTGCCATTGTGGAGCCAATTCCTACGGCATCAGAATCTACAACTTTGAGGTACATTCCTGACAGCCCGAACGGTGAGCAGTGAATTTCTAGATCACAATCACTGGTATGTATAAAGGTAGCCATTATTCTTATATGGTTTAGCTATAGCTGTTGTTGGCGTAAACCTCTGTCTAGTTGATGGCTATTAATCTCATAAAACGCATGATTCGCGTCCATCAGAGTGAAGCATTTCCGAGGGTTTGTGTTATTTACCCTCGGATCTTGGTTGTCACTCATTACAAAAAGGATTCTCTTCATAGAACGCAATTTGGAAAAATGAGAGATGTAGAAAAAAACGCACTTTGAGATTCATATTTTTCTCAAATAAATCACTGTGATCATTCACCCTTAAATCTTTTCTACTTAGTCTTTAAATGGACAAAATAGAGGTTTAATTGTATATAAAAAAAGGTCCTACCCGGATTCGAACCGGGGTTATTCGGATCAGAACCGAAGGTGATGACCACTACACTATAGAACCAACTCTTTAATTTGATATTCTTGTAGTTTAATAGACTCTGTTCGACTGCAACCTTTTATTTTTTAGATATCAAGAGAAAGATATTATTTTTAACCAAGTCGTTTAAAAACTGAGTAATGAGAAAACCTTTGAGGTTTCGAGTTATTTGGTTCAGAAAAATTAGATAACCGTACAATGCTACTAGTCATTTCAAAAAATTGTAATCAACGGCCTCCTCCATAAACAAAAACAGATGAAAACCTGATAGGTTTGTTATGAATTCCCATTTTTCAAATTAAAAGTACAACAATATAATGCAAAATATCATATATACTAATACGAGAAAATGTAAAAATCAAATATATTTGAATCACGTTAAAATTGGAAATATCTAAACACCTGGACAGACATCCATATACCAAGAAGGTGTATGAAGGTGTTGAGAAACGCCCGCATATAAAATCAATAATATAATTCATTTGATGAAGAAAAAAATGGATAAACACGCCAGGAATTGAAGGACGTGTTATAGTCTGCAAAGATATTAGAGGAGGATATATTTTCAGCAGGTTCCTCTAAATGTGGAGTGGTGGTTCTCCTTGTGATCCTGCAACTGCTCTAAGGTGCCAGCATTGGATTCACCGCCGCTAGCAATAGAGTTAAGCAGCATATAAATGTAGCCTTTCTTAGCAGAATTGGATGCTGCATCAATACTTCTCTTATATAGTTCGTCACTTTTAATCAAAGACTCTGTGATTTTGATCACGTCGGAGATAAGTCTATAAAGCAGGTCGCCACCCAACTCAAGTCTCACAACGACACGTAAGATCTCAATACTTTCTTCATTTGGTGGAAGAGGGTAGTTTGGAATAATCCAACCTTTCTTTCTCAGTAAAGTGGAAACAATGGATTGAGGAATGTTAGGGTATTCGTTAGTGAAAGCATCAGTGAACCTGAAAGCAACAACTGGAAGACCTTTATTAAAGAAAGAGTCATCATATTCTTGGTAGGAAATATTTTCATCAATTTTTGCAGTGTCATAGGTGAAATCACCTTCTTTTCTGTGAATGATAGAGACAACCTCGTAGAACTCCGTTTTCTCTAAAAAGTTGGATAAAACTCTAGCGTTTCTCAAGGAAGTCTGGTGGATCTTCTTGTAACCATCAAATCCCAAACTCAAAAAATTGAAATACTGGTGAATAGATTGGAATCCAGGTCTGGAGAAGTTCAAGTTGTAACTCTCCTCAACAGAACCAAGATACCGAAGCTTAAAAATAAGTTCATCAGGTAAGTAAGACTGATCTCTCCAAACGATCCAACCAAGACCTGCAGTTGTCAAGCCAAATTTGTGTCCAGAGGTGTTGATAGAAACAACCCGTTTGATTCTGAAATCCCACTTAAGGTTAGGGAACAAAAATGGAGCAACCATTCCACCAGAAGCGCCATCAACATGAATGGGGACATTAATACCCTTTTCCTCTTCAATCTGATCTAAAATCTTACCGACCTCAAGAACATTTTCAAAAGTACCTGTGTAAGTAGAGCCCATAATAACAAAAATGCCGATTGTGTTCTCATCAACATTCTCAGCAACCTTGGAAGTATCCAATACATGGTTAGACTCCTTTGAGACGGGGATCAATCTGGCCTCCACGTCAAAGTATCTTGCAAATTTTTCCAACGCAACTTGGGCATTGGAACCCATGATGATGTTTGGCTTAAAATAATCCTTTCCTTCTGCTTTCATCTTAGCCTGCCATCTTTTCTTCATAGCTAAACCACCCAGCATAATAGCTTCAGAAGAACCAGTAGTGGCAGTTCCGACAGGCTTACCGTTACCATTCTCACCACCCCAGAGCTTGCTGAGGATGCTTACATTACGCTGAGTCATGTCAATAAGTGTCGGGTATTCGTCTGCATCCGCAATGTTCTTCACAAGGTTTTCCTCTGCAAGCTTTTTAGCATAGTCGTTAGAAAACGTGTTCACAAAGGAAGCGAGGTTCAAAATCGGATTTCCATCAAGAGATAAATCATTGTGTAAAAGATTGTAAACAGTCTGTTCCTTAAGGCCTTTGTGTGGGATCTCGTATTTGTTTTGTGATACAAAATCTTTATCCTCAATCTCACTTGATGTGTGGTAGTGGGACTGAGAGTAAACAGTATCCTCAAGCTTCTCCGGGTCAATTGAACTAGAGAGCATCTTGCAAGCTGGCAATTCACCGTAGATCTACAAACAAAACGAACTTCTGGTCGGCTAGTAAGGGTTAAATGAGACTTTATGCGGTAACGGTCCACGGATGGGTTTAAATACCCGTTCGTTCGTTAGGCGATTGCTCCGATGTTAACGTAATAGCAACGGTGCCTCAGCGCTTCTCTGCCGAACCGTGCCAACTCTCATGTCTTCGAATAGCATAAAACATAAGGACTGCGTTAGAGAATACTTCGCTTTGAACCTTGTTTATTTTCTATATATCTACTTGTTTCTTTTCTTTAATTTCTTTAATTTCTTTGTCTTTTTGCATATTGTTCTAGTCTGAGGGGCCTTGGCAAAAGTTTGGCGTAACAATTTTGCAATTGGCGCAAATATGTGTCAGAGATTCGCGCAATTACCATTTCCGTGTTTTACGCAAGTCATCTCAAATTTTTTTCCAGTCTTGTAGAACATAAGACAACGCTTTTCGACAACTTCATGGACAAGACAAGAGGAGTCTCTACACACCACACAATGTCTTCTTTGGCGGCCCAGCTCAATGGTATTGCTAATGGCAGTACTACTATTGCCCTTGATCGGAAAAAGAGACAAAAGCTCCATTCTGTCTCTCTTATCTACACACCCAAGGTGGCTGCTACTCAGGACTATGAGATCATCTACACCAGAGCATACGAGGCCTTAGAAGAGCTGATCTCTGTTGATAAAAGATTTTCCTTCTTCAAAAACTCCTTGTTTAGCGAAACCTCAGTCAATGTAGACAGGAATGTACAGACTGCAGAGCAGAACAAGGATCTTGATAACGCTGTCAATGCCTACCTATCACTTATCTCTCCGAGATGGCACTTGGGTCCAGCAATCCAGGCAACAGAGTGGCTTGTTCGCCGTTTTCAGATCCACATTCACAACTCCGAGCATTTATTGTTGTCTACCATTAACTATTTCCAGGCTCCAGTATTCAAGCGCATTCTTGATGTTGCAAAGCTTCCTCCTCTCTTTGCGGGCCTTGGCTCTTTCAAGAACACAGACAGAGCTCCAACAAGCATGTCCATGGTTAAGATATTCAGTGATATTGACTTTTTTAACTTGTATGTCAAGTACTTAGAGGATTCTACGTCAAAAGGTATCATTTATTCCAACCAACTTCTCTTCTTCACATGTACTGCCATAAATGTTATTGCAGCGCTCTCCACAAATGAGAAGGCGATGAATGCCATTATCCCATTGACTTTGGAGATCAGTGCCAAATTCCTCACTAGTTCTAATCCGGATGCTCATGTGGCGGCTCATACTCTCTTGGTGGTACTTGCAACTGCAGTTCCCTTGTCACAGGAAATAATTTACGCTGCTGTCGAGACTATCCTTGCCAAAGTACAAAAAAAAGCCGAAACTTCTGCATTGCATGCCATTGCTAAATTATTCCAGTCTTTGAATGGAACCAAGTTTGAGAATTTACCAGTCCGGATCTACAGAATGCTTATCAAGCTGGTAACGTCTGACATCACTCGTTTCGAAGAGATGCTGACGTCAAAGGAAGTTAAGTGCCACAAGTTGGTGACAGTCTTGGCTAAGACCATCCTTGCGTATGACTTTGAGGAACGTATCCCGCTTGTTCTCAGTATTTTGACCCGTATTAGCTTACCATCTTACGAGATGAGCTATATCATAAGAGACTCCACGGAGATTATTAAACAGATTGAGAAAGACAAGATACATATAACGGAGTTGTTTGAGTTCTACGTGAAGTACCATGAAGAGTTGTTGTGCAATGTGTTAAAGGATCTTTCCCTCACTGTTGACATGCTAGAGATGAATCTGCAGAGCTCCTTGCAAATAAAGTCCAACGATGACCCTACTGTTACTCCGGAGGTCTCGGAAGTTGGTACTAACGATATTGATACTATGGAGATAATCATTAAATCTTTCAGCGGATCTAGGACTTCCATAAATTCCTTCTTAGCGGAAAACGCTGACGAAGAATTCAACAAGCTAGCTCCTGTGTTCTCAAGGGCCACCCAGAGTAAACTTTTGGACAAGTTCATAGATTCTGTTTTCTCATCATCTGATGCTGCAATCACGTATCTTGTTAGAGCTGCTGTTTCTCCATCTATTCCATCATTTGCTCGTATACAGTCGTTGAACTACATCAGTGAGGCACTCAAGAAAATCGACCCAGAGAAGAACCTACTTCTTTTTGTTCCTATTCTTCTAACGGGGTTGACTGATTCTCGTCGTGCCATTAGATTATTGACAGTTGGAATTTTGAGAAGTATTTCCCAGAGACAACAAACTAGTTCTTTCTACATGGATGATGGCATTTTTGGCGGAAACTCAAACAAGATTCAGCTGATTTTACCCAAGGATGGAGCTATTTTGTTAGAGACTATCTTGAACGAGTACTTCATCGAAAATACTGAAGTTTCGAGGATTTTGGCTAACTCCAAGAAGAAATCTGAACTCTTCATTGCATTCCTTGCTAACCAGGCCGACCTTGTTCCATTGCCTCTAACTAAAATTGTCCTTATGAAGGTTATAAGGGGAACAGTCCAATTGTTAAAAAGTGTATCTCTCTCTCAAATATTCCAGAAGCTGCTGGAGTCCTACGTTTCTAAGAGAGACTCATGGGCTGCATCAATGGAGAGGAAAAAATTTGCTGTTCAGGACTTTGAGATGGAACTTTTTAACTTAGTTTCTGTGAAAGAGAAGAACAGCTTTGCCATTCAGTTTTTAATAAACTGTTTGAACTCCCCCTACGAAGACCTTGCGGAACTAGCTGCTGCTAGAGTGATTGCGGTTTATTCTACTTTGAAATATGAATTCCAATGCAGAATTGCAAAATGTATTATCGATTCATTCTCTAAGGACGGGGATTCTAGTTACGACGCTCTTTCCACTTTGCAGTCTCTTCCACTAACTAGTGAACTGATTGTTGTTTTGTTGAAGGATTCTCAGATTAATCAGCCTGATGTTGAACCAGGTATTGCGAAGAGAAGAAGAAGATCTTCTGCCTCTGCAAGACATGCATTGGGATCTGGTGAATTAGCTAAAATAGCTGAGACTCACCTGCAAAAAATTACTGTCATACTGGAGACCCTAGACAGAAGTTTGGAGAATATGAGACCGACGACTGCTTTATTAAGTTCTTTGTTCAACCTACTGTCAGATTTGGAGACACTAGGCGCCGATGCTGGGCTACCTGTTCTCTACACCCAAGAAACTTTAGCAACAACAATGGTCAAAGTTATCAAAGTTTTGAAGAGCCAAGACATTACATTAGAATCCAACTCTGTAAGAACCGATCTCATTGTTGCAACCATAAGGGCTTCTCCATCTCCACAAGTTCAAAACAGACTTTTGATTGTTGTTTCAGAGCTAGCTTCCTTAGCACCAGAGATAGTTTTGCATTCTGTAATGCCCATCTTTACTTTTATGGGCACTCATACAATCAAACAGGATGATGAGTTCTCTTACCACACTGTCGAAAAGACAATTTCTCAAGTGATCCCTGCCCTAGTAAACTATTCCCAGAAGAATAAGGTATATGAGATTGAATTCTTGCTAACTAGCTTCGCGACTGCCTTTGAACATATCCCAAGGCACAGAAGAGTTAGACTCTTCACAACACTCGCTTCCACTCTCGGAGCTGAACTATCTATTCATATTGTGTTGTACTTGATTGGCTCTCAATATAGTGTTGCTGCTATATCCAATCGTTCATCCGAGTTGAGATCTGTGATAGACTTTACCACGTCCTTCTTAAGAAACTTTAATGCAATTGAGCAGTTGAACGCTCTGACTTCGTTCATTTCTACATGGAAAAAGATTCCAATTGTCAGCATCAAGGAATTGGAGAGCGCAGAAGAGTTTACAAATAGTCCCATCTTTCACTCCACCATTGCAGCTAAGACCACCTCAGAGCTGCATATTTTGAGAACAAATTTAATAAAATATGCTGACTTGTCCATAGTCGGAGAGGACCATTCATCCGTTTCATTAAACATTCTTGTTGCATCGACCTTGCTTGACTTCCACGCTTCAGAATCCGAAAAAATGCAACTGTTGACATCATTTGGTGTGCTGATTAAATCGTTACTAGTCCTGGCAGATGACAAAACCAACGGGCCTCCATTATCCGCAGCAATTTACAAGTTAATGGACGATATATTCTCGTTACTGCCAATTAATGAGTTTGTTGCTTCTGCATCAGAGCTATTAACTGATGACTCTGTTGATATTGATATTCGCAGGAACTTGATAATCCTGTCCTCTGAGAAATTCGATTTAGAACCAACAGAAAATGATAAGGCTCAAAATGCAGCAGAATCTTTGATTTCTGTCTTGTTTGAAAGTGTTTTTAATACACCTGAGATATCACTCTCTCAAGCTTCTTTGGATGCTATGAGCTCGTTGACTAGTCGATTTGGTGGCAACTTTGAACCTGATACTCTTCTCCAAGTCTTGTCTTTGTCAACAGGAAAATCTGGAATTTTGAACTCCAATGGTGAGATTATAATCTCCTCGTTAAACTTAATTACAAATATTGTTACTGTTTTGGGTATCAAAACAATTTCGTATTTCCCAAAAATTGTTCCACCAGCTCTCAAAATATTTGAGGATTCCAACTCTTTAAGTAATGAGGAATCAAAGGGTTCAATCCAGCTGTCTGTGTTGCTGTTGCTTTCTAGTTTCGTGAAGCGTATTCCGGCATTTGTCACTACCAATCTGCCGGAAATCTTCAAATGCCTTCTAACTGCTAATGGGGTTTCAGAAACGATCAGGTCTTCCATTATTCAGCTGATTATTCAAAATATGGACCTCACATCCATTTTGAAATCTTTATCCAGCTTATGGGATTCTGTCTGTGACTTGGATGCGGCTTCAATTGGCCTTTACTTGAATGCATTGGAATCGACTGTTGAGGTTATTGAGAAGAAGACTGCTATTTCACAAGCGGCAAGGTTCTTCAAGTTATTGATGCAACTCTTTGAATTCAGATCCCGGACAGATCTTGACAATAATGCGATCCATAGACTTGAGGCTCTCTTCCATTCCATTGCGAACAAGTACGTTATGAAACTAAATGACAAAGCATTTAGACCACTGTTCGCCTTGGTTGTTCGTTGGGCGTTCGATGGTGAAGGTGTCTCCTTTATTAAGATTACTGAAGTTGAGAGACTGACTTCTTTCTACAAGTTCTTCAACAAGTTACAAGAAAGCTTGAGGTCTATTGTTACAACTTATTACACTTACTTCTTGGAGCAGACGTCTTCGGTTCTGAAAAGATACTCTGAAAAGAAATTGCAGGATGTGAACTTGCGTCGTATAATTTTAAACACCTTGACTTCCTCCTTCAAATATGATCAAGACGAATACTGGCAATCTCAAAGCAGATTTGATGTTATTGCCGAGGCCTTGATTCCTCAGTTGGTCAATATTGAAGAAAGCATTGGTAAGTATCTGGTAAAAGCTATTGCTACTTTTGCTCAAAATACTTCTTCAGATGAGCACAACTTGACTCTGCAAACTATACTGGCTTCTCATATGAGAGGTGAATGCAGACCTAAGGAGAAGTTCTGGACTGTCAGATCATTACAGGCCATCTATCAAAAGGTTGGTGATCAGTGGCTTTCCAACTTGCCTCAACTTGCTCCTATTATTGTTGAATTGTTGGAAGATGACGATGAAGAAGTTGAGCTTGCTGTTCGCCGTGGATTGGTTAAGACTTTAGAGGACCACCTGGGTGAGCCACTGGAAAATTATCTGCATTGATGTCTGAAGATACTAACAAACTAACAATCAAAATTTACCTATTTTCTTAAACATCCACAACATTATTAATGTGACATTATAATCAGTTTAATAAAAAAATAGAACAATTGTATTGGTAAAATATGGTACTTTTATAGACATACTTTAGTCGTCTCATTTACCAGACCGTTCTAAAGCACAAGAAACCAACGAACACTCAAAGCTCGGATACGTTTCAAGAAGCTAGCATCCCTACTAGTATTTATGGCCCTAAATACCCAGTTCGTCTACACATGATATTTGAGGAAATGTAGACTAGAAATCTATACAAGGATACTCTTCTGACCTAGCTTAAATCAAACATAGGCAAGCTTAACTGACGGGTTGAATAATAAACTTCGGCTATACATATGCAGATTAACATACTCTCTGGGAAAGAACGTAGAAATCAAATAAGAGCGTGTTTTCGTTTTACAAGTATTTCAGGATTCGAGCATTTAAAAAATCGGTCCGAAGCCCACCCAGTTACTCTCTCGGATCTTTCCTTATTATTCATAATTACATTAACACTAGTAGGTTTGTGAAAAAAAAATATGGAAATATACATATTACTAAAAACTTATTGAAGGCTCAAATTCCATTCTCTTTATCATAGTAAGGAAGGACAAGACCACCATGCGAATAGAAAACACCCACACACCACAGCGTATTTAGCCGCTTAATTATTTACCATCATTAAAAACAGACTGACGATATCAAGAAAAAAAAGAAATTCTGTTAGGCCAATAGGAGCTCGAAGATTTGTAAACATAAACATGCAAATCAGATTAGATAACCTTATGAGACTCTGAATGCGGTCATATTCTTCTTCTAAATTTACTAGGATTTTTGAGAACTGAGGTGTTACAACTCAGAGCTCCTCGTTTACTGAACTTTTGCTTCACACATTCTCTCCCATTATACTGAAGGCTCATAAGAGCGATGCGCTACTCTTTTTCCTTGCAGCACTTTGCTGCCGCTATATCTCTGGCTTTGATATACTACCTTTCTGAGGGACGACTGTCACTTGTGCTATTCGTTGGGTTCTCCTACACAATCTACTTTAAGGAGTTTTCCTGTAAAAAAACATCTAGGGCGACAACACCCGATAATCAAGAGCACCGACATGAGCACAAACACAAGCACAGCAACGGTGGAAAGGGCGGCTGCGGCAAGTTGTGTACATGTAAGGACAAGAAGGATATTCCAAAAAAGACATTATCAGCTTTAAAATTAAAAAAAGGCTTTGGTCAGAAGACCACCGGGAAGGATAATACTGTCGCCGTGGACTTCACTTCATCTTTTACCAAACCAAACCAGGATTGAGGAGGGAGTCCGAAGAATTATTCAGCATTTTATATTTTGATACTAAAAAAATTTGAAAGATTTGAATTACCAATGGTAAAGATTGTCTTCCAGAAAGGTTGCATTCATTCCATTCATAGATTATCTAATATTTTTTGAACAACTCCCCGATCTTGAAGGAACTTTTATTTATTTTTTGAAAATTGGATGGGTCCTGGTATATTTTATTGTCGAAGTACTATGAGATAGAAAGACGCAGATGCTTTATGTGTAACCGAACACTTATATTAAGACTGTCTCCTCTAACAGCATATATTTGAATTTCTTGGGATCATTTACTTTCCTATTAGTAGTAAGCATATAACAATATCTACTTAATTAACTATGTACTATCTTATAAGAAAATAACTTGGTGCCCTTTAAACCAGGTGGTTCACATCATCGTAAATCTTGGAAACAGGAAATAAATCATTTCAGGTTATACGTTGTGCGAAACAAATACAAGGAAAATTGGGACAAATTCCCAGTAAAGAATACACGACTGCAATAAAGTGGATGATTTTCTGCAAAATGAAATCATATTTTGTTGATGAGAACGATGACCTGATTAGCAAGAGATTTCTAATCTCTTTTGATAGTAATGTATAAATCTTCTGGACCCTCGAATTGTCGATGAATAATCTGGGTAGAACAAGGAGGCGGAGATAATCGGACTCATTTGAGTCTCCATAGTTAATAAGGTATCAGTATTGTCCATATTATGACGGGTGAGGTTGGACATTTCAAAAACTAGAACCACAATGCAAAATATATAATCATTTAGAGTATTGGATAAACAACAAAATCAAACCTCTTGGCCATTACCAGTCAAATCATTTACCACATCTTCAATCTTATCAACCAATTCCTCGGCGCCTTCCTTTAAATCCTCCCCAAGATCCTCAAGATCATCTTCAAGCTCATTCCAAGTCTCACCAAGGGAGTCCCAGAAGTCATGAGAAGGATTAGTTTTATCACCAATGTTTTCTTTTTCTGATTCTGTTTCAGCTGAAGGTACAGAAGAAGATACATAACTCGATGTAGTTTGAGGTTCGGTAGTCGTGGCAGCGTCAACCATCTCTTCACTTTTCTCTTGTTGTTTTTCTGAGCTCTTAGTAGTAGTTTGCTCAAGTGTGATAACCTTTGCCTTTTTTGGTCTAAACATTGCATCATAACTTGAATCCCCTGTCAACGCTCCAACATCAAACTGAACGTCTGGATAAACATTTGGATCAGTCCAATCAGACGGTAGCATATTTGCAGTACTGAAAACGGTGAAAGTACCATTATTTATACTCGGCTCAATTTCCAACATCTCACAAAGGATGTTATACACTTCAATATTACGGAACGGCAAAACCTTAAATGGCTCGTCTATAGATTTGGCTTTGAAGTAAGGCCCTGTTCCAAGGAAGATAGCTCTCATAAGAACTTCAGTATTATTATAACCGTGTACACCTTTTGGAGAGTAGTCACCACCCTTCCGCTGCATCTCATCGTGAGTAGTAATAACATATCCAACCTTAGGGATAACCCAAATTGGCGCGATACGGTCATAAAACAACCCCCTATCCTCATTGTCTCCGAAGTTCCATTCCTTTGGAAGGTCCTCACGTAAGAAGATATCGTAGCCTGAATTTTCCACATACGTCGCCTGGAGTTCCTCATAGACTTCTTGAACAGAATATTGGTCATAAGGTCTAAGCCCATACAGGGGCCAGCCATCGACATATTGTATTTGAGTCATGTTAAGGAGGTCGTCAAGGAAGACTAATCTGTCATTAGAAGTTGGCGACATCCCGTGGTCTGATACAATAACAAGATTAACAATATCCGTTAAGTTCCGAGCAGTGATTCCATTTGTGATATTGGTAATATACCTATCAACGTATTTTAATCCTGCTTCGAGTTCTGGGCCATAGATACCGTATTGATGACCAAGCGTATCAATCGTTGGGACATAACTAACAAGCAATTCGGGTCTTTTTTCGAATGGACGATCAAGCCAACTCAAGAGTCTCCGGGTTTTAATTTCCAATGTCTCTGTGCCATTGAAAGGATCAACCTCAGATGGATTCCCTGTTCCGAACTTAACTTCGGAACCAGGGAACATGTGGATTGCCGTGCGAATGCCTTGAAGCTCCGCAGTTGACCAAATAGGTTGGCCACCCCACCACACAGGATCTAATGATTTCTCGGGTATCACGTTTATGAACTGCTTTCCAAGTTTTGGATCGTAGAATTTGTTCCCGACAATGCCGTGAGATTCAGGGTATAGCCCAGTAGCGAGAGTCCAATGGTTTGGAAATGTTGAAGAAGGAAATGACGGGATCATATAGGGAGTGCCATACCCCTTCACAAAAAAGTCATGTAGTGT
Organism: Petasospora xishuangbannaensis; assembly: GCA_030585085.1. Taxonomy (NCBI): domain Eukaryota; kingdom Fungi; phylum Ascomycota; class Saccharomycetes; order Phaffomycetales; family Wickerhamomycetaceae; genus Petasospora; species Petasospora xishuangbannaensis. The sequence continues at coordinate 93,572 of JAJMBV010000038.1, read as the reverse complement.
AGGTGTGAGCTCCTTTGAAATATAATGCGGATGAAACCCGTCAAGAGATATGAATATTGTAGTTGGGTAGAATACATCCGTTCCATTTGAGAGCATGGTCTTTTGCCTTAATAAATGCTTTCTATTTTTCTTTCCGAGAAGCACAGCAAGAACAATAACTGTAATCAAAAGTGCAATGAAAAGCAACCTCATGGTATATTTCTTTGCAGAGTCAACAACAGTTCCTATTATTGTTCCGTGTTGTCTTCTAGAAATGAACTCGTCATCGCTGAGATCAAACGAGTCAGCATCCCGGAAGTGGCGCCCAAGCTCAATCCCCATCATTGACGTATCAGGAATTCGACCATATCCTCTTTGTGTAAGTCTGAAAAAAGCGTCCTTGAGCTTGGTGGTAAAGGTCTTATTGGTGAAGACAATCTCATCCTCGATGTCGAAATCGTCTCTGAGCAAGTTTGGGTCAAGGTCGTCAGGGGTGGAAAGAAGATCGTCGTCACCTTCATCCAGATTTGTGACGGGAATATCAACGGCGTGAGAGGAAGTCATATTATTAAGTAATGAAGACCAGAAAAAGCACACTGACTTCCTTTCTTAGTGCCTGATGAGATGAGCATTGCCTACCTTCCCAATACATCCCATATTGGCAGTTGACGGTATCGAAGTGGCCTTACCATTTATCCAAAAACCCGTACCGCACACGTTTCCTCCAGCCACATCATGTGCCACACTAGTTGGGCCACATACGCCACACCGAGATACATTGACACCATCATATACAAAAAAAGACGAAAACAACTATCAATTCCCTTTACCTTCTATTTGCTTCGTTAAACAAGAGTGCTATTTCGGAGTTTTGGACACGTCTATTACACATAATGGCATACGGTAAGGAAGCTTATATAGCCCGGCTTGCAGTTCAGAAGGCCTCTCTTCTCACTCAGGCAGTCTCTGAGCAAGTGCTTGCCCACAAGGCTGCCAACACCATCACCAAGGAGGACAAGTCTCCGGTGACTGTTGGTGATTTTTCAGCCCAGGCTGTGATAATTAATGCCATTAAGTCGAACTTTCCCTCAGATGAGGTGATTGGCGAGGAAGATTCACTGGACTTGAAAGGGAATGAGGGGCTCAGCTCTAAGGTACTTGCAGAGTTGAAGAAGAACGAAATAAGTTATGCAGAGAGATTCGGTTCTGCGACGCTTTTGGGACCCCAATTCTCCAACATCGAGGAAGTGTGCGATGTAATTGATATGGGTGCTTCTCAAGGCGGCAAGAAGGGAAGATACTGGGCCTTGGATCCTATCGATGGTACTAAAGGATTTCTCAGAGGCGATCAGTACGCTGTGTGCTTGGCACTTATTGAAGATGGTGTAGTACAGCTTGGGGTGATTGGATGCCCTAATTTACCGGATGACCTCAACAACTCGAAGTACAAAGGGGGATTGTTTGCTGCTATCAAGGGTGAAGGCTCCTACTACGCTAAGTTGTTCGACAAGGTTGAAGAGGACTTATCCAAGAGCCAAAAGATTTCCATGAAGAACGATCTCAAATCAACAAGCGAGATTGTCGTTTGCGAAGGTGTTGAGAAGGGCCATTCTTCACATGATGACCAATCGAAGATTAAACAGTACCTAGGAATTGAGGCTACCCAGACCATTAACCTGGACTCCCAAGCCAAGTACTGCACTTTGGCTAAGGGACTCGCCGAGATCTACCTCAGACTGCCTATTAACTCAAACTATAGGGAAAAGGTTTGGGACCATGCAGCCGGTAATGTTTTAATAACTGAAAGTGGAGGTCTTGTCACGGATATGACTGGAAAAGAGTTGGACTTCGGTGAGGGCCGTTACTTGAACAGTTCCGGTGTCATTGCTGGCTCAAAGCAGTTCCATAGTAAGGTTATTGAGGCCGTCAAGGCTACTATAACATCCTAAATGGTGTTCGTATACATATATAAAGGGAATTTAAACATTCTTAATGGCATCGGAAACCGGTATGTCACCTGTAATTAATGGGATGACTTTCTTTACAGAAGACTCGTTTCTTAAAGACTCAATAATAGCCAGTGCGACGTCGTCTCTCGGAATGGTGATATTTTCACTCTTTGTATTCACATCAATAGTATCAGCAAAGGCATTCACCTTGGTTGGGTCCATAATTTTGCCAACACTTGCTGTATCTAACAGTCTTCCGGGTTGGAGGATTGTCCAGTTGATATCCATGTTCATAATGACCTGGTCTGCGTACTTTTTAGCAATATAATAAGAACGAATGCCTCCATTCCACCAGAAGTCTCTGTCCTCCGACTTGATAGCACTAACAAGTACAAACCTTGATATTTCGTTGTTCTTCACAGCTTCAGCCACCTTAACGGCCCCATCAAGATCAACAGAGAAGGCCATTTCGAGTCCTTTACCACCAGCTCCTGCACTAAACACCACCGCATCAAACCCCTTGAGCGATTGTCCGATAGATCTAACATTCGAACTAGTGATATCAATGGTTGTTGAGTATTTAATTCCCAATTGCTCGAACTTTGGAGCCTGGTCGTGATCTCTGATAAAAGCTGTGGTATCAAATTCCGTCTTAAGCTGGGACAGACGCTTGACAAGACATGTTGCCACCTTACCGTTTGCTCCGATGACTGCTAGCTTCACAGGCATTCTGACGACTTATCGAACCCAAATTGTTACACCGTTTCGTTTAAAAGACGAAGAATCTGATAAAAGGTATATGAGGCAAGTTAGTAAGAGGACGCCTTCAACGTGATAAGTAGGGATTAAAGATAGGCTTGCTCAGGGTTGTATTTCACGCCCTCGGTTCGATCCCCAAGGAGGGGTGGAAAATCATGCATTTTTTTCCAACCAGTTCGCAACCTGATCTCATCGTAAACTCCAAGCTCTCCATTGGCTTCTTTTGGGTTACCATGTCCAATACTTCTCTCCAAAATGCTGAAAAAGTTATTGAATGGATTGAATCTAACGATGGTTTTTGGGACGCCTCTGTACTCTCCCTGAAACCCTCACCATTAGGTGGTATCGGCGTGTTTGCAAAGGAAGACATGGATCCAACTCTTTCGCCACGTGTGTTACTTCGACTCCACAAGAACACACTTCTCTCGTTTCAGAAGTCCTGTGTTGCCAATCTGATAGTTGAGGAAGGCATTGGTGGTGCGCTGGCCCTTGTTATTGCTTTTATTTATGAGAAACATAACCTGGATGAGTCGCCCTGGAAAGATTACATCTCAACTATTGAGTACTTGGATCCGAATGGAAACCCTATCTTACCGCCTTCATTATGGGAAAAAAAGCAAAAGATGATTCTCCAAGGTTCGGAGCTTGAGATTGTGGGTGCACTGGATGAGTCTGAGAATCAGGATGCATTTGAAAGAGCGTGCACATTTGCTCTAAATCAACATGAGGCCTCCATTGGTGCCATATCGCTTCCATTTGAGCTTGATATTGTTGATAAGAATGACGAGGAAGTCAAAAGGAAGTATCAGCACTTTATTGCGATAAGCCATGCTGTAGCATCTAGGGATTTTGAAATTGATGAGTTCCACCAAGTTGCACTCTGCCCCGGTGCCGATCTGTTCAACCATCATACTCGTAATAACGTTAGGTTTGAGAGCCTCTTCGATGTCTGTGAGTCTTGTGGTTCATTGGGCTGTGATCATGTTCCGCACCAAGAGGGAAATGGCGGGTACGAAGAAAGAGAAGAGGGATATGGAGAAACCGACGAATACGGAGAAGAACGACAAGACCAGGAGTCCGAGGATGAAGCGAATGGCGACAATGAAGAAGACATGGAGGGAGAAATTGGGAGAGAAAGTGAAATCGGAAGCGAAGGCGTTGACGAGATGTCTGACACAGATTCTGAATTTGATGGCCCAATCGAGGACTTCATTACTCATATTGAAAATTCTATTGCGAAAGAGAAGGAGCAAGAATCACGTAGAGACAGCGAAGAACTCTTCGGTCCCCAAATTACTCTTTTCGACGAGTCAAAGCCTGCACACCCGGATGAATGTTGTGACATTGTACTTCTCAAGAGAGTGTCAGCGGGCGAGGAAATCTTCAATACCTATGGTGATTTTAATAATGCTGTTTTACTCTCCAAATATGGGTTTGTTATTCCTGACAATTGCAATAATACGGTCAGTTTAGGACTACAGATTTTGAAGCTGAAGAAGAAGAAACAATACTCCAGACATTTTCAGTGGTGGGATGAAGAAGGATACGATGAAATGCGGTATTACCTTGACAGCAAGAAAAACCAGCAGCATGACCATGATGAAGGTTGTGAGGATCCATGCTGTCAGAGTGATGATGAAGAGGATATTGATTATATCCCGAGCTGGTCCATTGAGATGAAGCTAGAACATAGTGGCGATCCTAGCCCGTTGACATTTGCCCTGCTGAAGCTGCTGTCCCTTAATGGTGCAGAATTACAAAAGTTCTTACAAAAGAATACTAAGATAAACTACCAGTTGCTCACTATATCCAGTTCCAAAAGCTACAAGCTAATTCGGGAGATGATAGATATCAGAGAAAAACAATATCGTGTATTGGACTACGAGAAGCTGCTGAAGAGAGGCAACTGCAGAGAGAAGTTAGCTTCCCAGCTCATTCTGGATGAGCTTTCGATCATTGATAGAGCAAAAAAACTAATCAGCAAGAAGATTTAGAAGTCATAAAGACAAGCATAAACATTGAGTTTTCATTAATGAGGAGACCGCTTCCTGCTATTGTACTTGTAGATACGCGGGGGTACTCAGATATTCGCGCGAGTGCGCGGGCCAACGATCGGCTATTACCCCCACAAAACAGAGCTGGTCGATAAAAAGACCTTAAGGAAGAGACCAAACATCAAGCGGATCCATGCACAAATTACAGAGAGCCAATGTTTTTCACGCTACAAAACGGACTCAGTTCTTCTTTGGTAGACTGACTTCTACTTTCTCTTATGCTGCACAGCTCTCCGCAGCTCGTAATGCTTGCCTTGAATCGCTTCGACAGTACGATAAATCATCTTACATACTCAGTGCGTACATCCCATTCCCATCCCGAGATTCCTTTATTGCGATTCGTGCATTTAATATTGAGGTTTCAAAGATCGTTGGCTCTTCGGAGTCTCAAGTCAATCAAAAGTTAATGGGAAGCATCGGCGTCAGTTCAACTGATTTAAGAGTAAAGTTCTGGGAGGAGTTGATGAACAAGATTTTCACCAATCCATTCTCAGATCAGGTTATTGGTGAGCCTGTAGGATTGCTCTTGAGGGATGCGATCAGACAGGGATTTAATCTTGATATCGGTCACTTCAATCAGATTTTGATTTCTCGCAGTGAATTTTTGAAGAGAGGACAATTTGACTCAGTGAATGACTTATGCTCGTACGGCGAAGGACTATACTCCCAACTGAATTACCTTGTGCAAAACTTATTACTTTCTGACCAGCTATCACCGTCGACTGTAGCTCTGGTTGAGGAAAGTGAACCACTGAGAGATCATATTACAGAAATTGTGGCACATTTGGGACAGGCGACTGGTGTAGCTTCAATCGTATTGGCAACCGAGTATCATGCTAAGGTTAATAACACCGTATATCTCCCTGTGGATGTCATGACAAAGTGTGGCTTGTCCCAAGAGGACGTACTTAGGCTGTTTCAAGGCCATTTGGAAAACGACAACGAGAATAAAGAATCAGTGCTGATAAGGCTCAAAGATGTGGTTTTTGAGACGACAATAACGGCTAATGACCACTTACTCACTGCAAGATCCAAATTGGATAAGGTAAAAGAAATCACCTCTGAAATTGTTAACACCACACATGACTCCCTCATCAAGCAGAGGTCGGAGGCATGGAAGAAAGGATTACCTGATTGCCTCTTTGTTCCCTTTATTAATGCTGTTCCACTTGCAGGGTACTTGAAACAATTAGAGAAGAACGACTTTGACCTAGTCAAAAAGAAGATAGAAAATCCTTATTGGAAACTGGTCTGGGGAACGTACAGAGCATACCAAGCCAGAAGTATATAGAGAAGGCTGGGAGTAAGTGACTTTTTACAAATGATCCCAGTATAACACCAAACAAAAAGAAAGTAAAGATAGATCTATGGTATGTGTATATATGTATATATGTATATACGTTGACACTGACAACTTCGATCGATCTTTCTATTTAAGCTACTTATATGAGTGGTAGAGGAATTCTAAAGAAATAACGGCTTGCCGATGTCCAGGTTTTTTTATCAACAATCGCGGCAACATGAATCTCTACGACGATTCTTATCACTAGGCTTTTTGCGTTTTTAAGTGCTATCAATGCAATCCTTGCTTTTAAGTCGAAGTTATGGTCGAACCACACTTCGCCAGTATTCACAGCTCACAACTGAGTCTCTTTATTTTGATACTTCTAGCCTTGACTATCCATATTTTCCACTCAAAAAGAGCAACACTGCAATATCATGTCTCTCAATAGATCAGAGCGAGGGTAGATTTTTACTGAGTGGTAGCAGTGACACATCAGTCACAGTGTGGAAAATCGGAACGAAGAAGTCTCAAATGATTGGAAATGTTAATAAGAAGACTGGAGGACATATGTTCGGAATCACCGGTGTGCAGTGGTGGCCTTTTGACTTAGGTATGTTTCTTACGAGTTCTTACGATGGTAGTCTTAGAGTATGGGATTCCAATTCGTTAGAAGAGGCATTCATGTTTGATATTGGGAGTAAAGTTAACTGCTTCGATGTATCATCCACTGGCCAGCATATGTTAGTGGTAACAGGGTCAGATAGTTCATATGTTCGTGTGCTGGATCTAAGAACTACGGCTGCTTCGCATAGTCTTTCTGGGCATAATGGTACTGTATTGAGTTGTAAATGGAGTCCTACAGATGCTAATATCATGGCTACTGGAAGTTCAGAAGGTCAACTGCGGCTTTGGGATATTCGAAAAACAGAGTCATGCTTTGCCCAGTTAGATTTATCACGCACTAACCGTGAAAGAGCTGTGGAAACTTTCAATAAGACAGGGAAAGTCAATACAAAGAATTCTCAGAGTAAAGCCCATGATGGTGGAGTAAATGGGATTTGTTGGCTGGAGAACGGAAAATCGCTGGTATCTATTGGCACTGACGAGAAGATAAGGGTATGGAACCTTGATGTCTACGGTGGTCTCAATACTTTGCTTAACTTCGGTCCCTTCGTGAAAAACAAAGATCCCAGATATAAAAGTTTAGTTTTAAGTCCAGCAATTGAGACTGAAGTGCAATATCTGTGGTATCCTTCGGATAATGGCGAGATTCTGGTATTTAGAATGGGCGATGGCAAACTCGTGACACGTCTTCGACGTAACTTGAAGGACCATTCCAAAAGCACATGCTTGGTATATGCAGGAAATTCGACTGCTACGTATTACTCGGGATCAGCAGATGGACGGATCTTTGTGTGGGGACCGAAGAAAGATGAGTTTGAGAAGAATTAAAGAGAAAAAGTGTACTGGTCAAGTAAACTGGTCTAGTAAACTGATCAGAGACTGATTGCTTTTCTTTTGAATGGAATGAAGAGATATTTGATTATCATAATCATTCTACACTAAGGTAATGATCAAGTGGCTCTTTTAAGATGTACATGACGCAGCAGGCAGAATAAGTAAGTAAGGATTTTAAGGCTCGAGTTACTTAGTCGACGGGAGCAAGATCTAAGGCAGAGAGTAGCAAATAGAACCTTTAAGATACAGTGGTTTCACCATGGATTATTACCTCCACCTAACGTGGAACTAAAAGTTAGATAAAAGGCCTCGCTACTTCAGCAAAAAGAAGACAAAGAGGATTACAATTGAAATCGAAAAAAAAAAGAAACTGAAGGACAAAAACTGCAAGCCGTTCAATAAGTGAGTGTTACTGTTCAGCATGAGAAATCAGCTGGCGAGTCATTTCTATATCCGTTCGATAAAGCGATTGAATATGCAAACAAGCAAATGAAACAATAGAAAGCAATGAATTGATAAAGACAGCAAAGTAGAGAAAACAGATTGCTCTATATGATGAATCTGATACCAATTTTGATTTATTTTTATCTATAGCCGTAATCTAGAAACTCTGTTTTGTCATAGAGATGAGGCATCTCTATGTCTGTCGCGCCGATGAAAGAAAGAAAAGCTGAAGGCGAAGCTCCCACAGCACCACACAATTCCGTGCAAACCTATATTATTTCGTATATCGGCTTCAACTAATGTCAGATGCGAGCCAAGGAAGTTCGGTGTACTCTATAGACGGTTCTAGTGACACCTTTAAGGAATATGCCCCTATTCAGGATGCCGCAACACTCGAAGACATGGGCATCAAGCTCGTGGAGCAGACCTCTCTTGAGAACCGTATCCAAGCCGACGCAACGAAACGTTTCAATGAGCGAGAGATCGAGTTGGATAAGAAGCGACTAGAGAAGGCCCGGCAAACACTCAATAAGGTCCATTTTGAGATCCGTAAACTAGAGGAAAGACTCGCTAATCCTCGTACGAAGATATCTGCGAAGGAAGAGTTACAAGATCAGATCGATGAGATGAAAGATACTCTGTTGCAGTCTACAAGAGAGGATATACGGGATATAGAAGAGAGACTGGCTAAAAAATTGGTCAATGCTGCTAATGTTAATGCTCAGGAGGGCGGAAGGCTGCCCAACGAGAACGAAAAGGACTATCTCATAAGAACAGGCAAGATCACATCATTTGGTAACAGTGCTGGATTTGTGGTTGAAGATGAAAACACAGAGTTATTCACACCAATTTCACACCAAAACCTTAGGGTTCCGGGATTTTCTATTGATATGAGCAAAATTATTGAAGTCAAAGCGGAGCAGTCCGAAGAGCATGAGCATACCATTTCTGACGCCGAATCATATACAGAGACTGCGGAAGAAGAACTGCCATGGAAGAAGACTAGAATCCTCACCGATGATGAGATTAGAAACATGGATGATGGTGTTGAGAGATTTTACAGCGATAGAGTACACACATGGATCCACAGACGCTCTAAGCTCCGCAAGGAAGACCCTGACCAAGAAAAACCGGAATGGTTTAAGTCACACCCAATTAGTCCCGACGCCGTCCTCAACAGTGATTACAGAGTTCCTGGTGATATTTACCCTTCGTTATTTGATTACCAAAAGACTGGCGTTCAGTGGCTTTATGAGCTATACCAACAGGAACATGGAGGCATTGTAAGTGATGAGATGGGACTGGGTAAAACAATCCAGATAATTGCATTCCTTGCAGGTTTACACTACTCTGGTAAGCTAAACAAGCCAGTTCTAATTGTATGTCCTGCAACTGTAATGACGCAATGGGTTAATGAATTTCATACGTGGTGGCCTCCTCTGAGAACTATGGTTTTGCACTCCATAGGATCTGGAATGAAAGGTGAGGCTAAAGACGAAGAATTTGAAAAGGAGCTGAACTTGGAAGCTGAGGAGGAAGATACAAACGTGAAGAGAACAGCACAATCATTGAAGAATGCCGTCAATTCAAGATCCATTATAGAAAAACTTCTTCAGAAAGGACATGTTCTCATTACCAGTTATGTGGGCTTGAGAATTTATGAAGACCAACTTCTCAAAGTTGATTGGGAGTACGCTGTTCTGGATGAAGGCCACAAGATTAAAAACCCTAATTCAAACATTACTATTCTTAGTAAGAGACTCAAAACACATAATAGGATTATCCTTTCAGGAACTCCTATCCAGAATAATCTTGTCGAACTCTGGTCACTCTTTGACTTCATTTTCCCAGGACGTCTCGGTACCCTACCCATTTTTCAAGAAGAGTTTGAGGAACCTATAAAAGTTGGCGGATATGCTAACGCTACCAATTTGGAAGTCAAAATTGGTTATCAGAAGGCTGTAATCCTCAAGGAATTAATTCAGCCTTTCCTTCTTAGACGTATGAAGATGGACGTTGCAAGAGACCTCCCTGCTAAACAGGAATTTGTTCTTATGTGCCGATTGACTCAATATCAGAGAAACAAGTACTTGGATTATCTGCGTTTACTTGAAACCAAATCTAAAGTGGGTGCTTATGGCCTAGCTGCAATCGATACTCTCAGAAAAATATGCAACCATCCTGATCTTGCAGATGTGCATTTCTTGGAAGGTTCATCTGGATATGGTGATCCAATAAGGTCCGGTAAGCTTCAAGTTGTTAAGTCGCTCCTTCCTTTGTGGAAGAAGCAAGGACATAAAGTGCTGCTTTTTACTCAAACGAAGCAAATGATGTTTATTTTGGAAAGATTCTTACAAAGAGGCATGGGCGTGGACTATAAGTTCATGAAAATGAGTGGCGAGACGAACATAGCGAAAAGGCAAGACATGATTTATTCTTTTAACAATGAGAACTATGATTTGTTTCTTCTCACCACAAAGGTGGGTGGTCTTGGTGTCAATTTGACAGGCGCTGATAGAGTTATTATATTTGATCCAGACTGGAATCCATCTACTGACTTACAGGCGAGAGAACGAGCATGGCGCTTAGGCCAGAAGAAGGAGGTGCTTATCTACAGACTTGTTATTGGTGGGTCAATCGAGGAGAAAATATACCACAGGCAGATCTTTAAGCAGCTACTGACAGATAAGATTTTAAAGGATCCGAACCAAAAAAGATTCTTCAAGAACAGCGAACTGCATGATCTTTTTACTTTGTCCGATTTCGACGAGTCCAGTGAACTAGATGTAGGACTCGGGAGTTCAAAAGCGACGCAAAGAGGCGATGACCTGGGTCAAATTAGACAGTTGAATGGAGTTTGTAAGCTAGAGAAATACAGAGAGCAAGCACCGAAGTCTGAAGATGACAGGCTGATGGGCAATATTTTACAAAATTCTTCGATTGCTCAAACACTCAAACATGATGAGGTTGTTGGAGAACATTCCAGACCACGTGAAGAGCATTTAGAACGCCAAGCAAGACAGTCTGCACAAGAAGCACTTGATGCGCTGAAGAAATCTCGCAAACAGGTGAAGAAAGCAGGCATCGGTGTGCCAACATTCACTGGTAAAGTTGGCTCAGCAGGCAAGAAAGTCACTTTGGCGAAGTCTCGAATTGGATTGGGAAGATCTCAAATTTCTAAACAGCCTTCATCCTCCTCCATTTTATCCTGTTTGAAGAAAACCAAGCAAATGGAAAAATCTAAATTATCGCCAGCGACTGCTGCTAACTCTAAGATAGTGAGTGAAATGGTTGCATTCTTGGCTAATCAACCTGGATTTTTCGCAAAATCTACAGACATCCTGGATAACTGCCATGTAGAGGTCAAAAATAAGAATGACTTGGAGATGATAAGATCCATGCTAAAAGGTATTGCTAGGTGGGATATGACTAATTCGGGCTGGGTCTTGAATAATGATTTTAGAGATGAATAGTAACGAATTAACGATCGCGCTCACTAATATTCTTCCGTCACTTTTCAATACTAAGTCCTCTGGGGCCAGTCAATTGTAGGTTATAGAAGGGCAAGAAAAAGGAGACTAACTATATATTGAAAGAACGCCAAAATAAATGAAACATGCAAATGAGGTGAGGGGGAAGAATAGAATTAGTAGGAACGACCAAACATGGTATAGTTAATAGCCTTCTTACCACATTTGACACACTTGGCACCTTCCTTCAACTCTGGTTGCTCGAATGGAATACACAAAGACTTCGCACCCATAGAAGGAGCTTTATCGTCCACCTCTTCTTCCTCACCATCATTCTTCTTTGCAGATGAATCTTTAATATCTTCCTCACATTCCATTTCACCACACCATGGAGACAAAATGACATTCTTGGCGTTCAAAGCTGGAACAAAGTCTTTCCAATCCTCAACAATAACTCTATGAGTATCAAATGCCTTCTTTGCTGCTTCAAACAAGTCGTCGTGAAGCTGATCCAAGATTTTTGGGATCTCAATGGCCAAGTCAGAAATAGCCACATTGTACTTCTTGGAGTCATTACGTCTAACAACAGTCACAGCGTTGTTTTCCAAGTCCTTTGGGCCAAACTCGAGACGAATTGGAATACCCTTTAATTCCCAGTCCGAGAACTTCCAACCTGGAGAGTAATTGTCACGGTAGTCACCGATAGCTCTGATATCGGCCTTCAGCAGCATAGTCTCGATATTCTTTGCGCCATCCTTGATAGCGTTCTCCTGCTCCTTAGTAGTCTTAGCAGTAATACCAACAGGGATCACTACAGCTTGGTACTGAGAAACTCTTGGGGGAATCACCAAACCCTTGTTGTCGGAATGAACCATAACCATTACACCAATGACACGGGTAGAGAGACCCCACGAGTTTTGCCATGCAAAAAGTTTTGGTTTATCCGGACCCTCTGGGTTTTCAACTACAATATTGAACATCTTAGAGAAGTTCTGACCCAGGCAGTGAGATGTACCACCCTGAATACCACGACCTGTTGCCGGAATGTAACCTTCCACAGTTGTAGTAAAGAAACCACCGGCGAATTTCTCCTTCTCAGTCTTCTTACCCTTGATAATTGGGACAGCAAGCAAATCCTGGTAAATGTTCGAGTAGTGATCCAATATCTGCAAAACTTCCTCGTTTGCCTCTTCAAAGGTAAGATGAGCAGTGTGACCTTCCTGCCACAAGAACTCTCTTGTTCTCAAGAATGGTTGTGGGTGCTTGAACTCCCATCTGACAACAGAATTCCACTGGTTGAGCTTCAATGGCAAGTCTCTGTGAGACTGAACCCATTTTGCATAGTACGGATACATGACAGTTTCAGAAGTTGGTCTGATGGCGATTGGCTCATCCAACTCAGAGGTACCAGCCCTGGTAACCCATGCCACTTCTGGAGCGAAACCTTCGATGTGGTCCTTCTCCTTTTCCAGGACTCTGGAAGAAACGAACAATGGGAAAGAGCAGTTTTTCACACCCATAGCTTTTATTCTCTTGTTGAAGTAATCCTGGATGACTTCCCAAATGTGATAGGAGGCTGGTCTCAAGATGTAACAGCCAGACACATCGTAGTAGTCAAGCATTTCACCCTTAGTTAAGATTTGCTGGTACCAACCTGGGAAGTCCAAGTTCTTGTCAACTGTGACACCAATGAGCTTAGCATCGAGTGCAGCATCTGCTTTCTTTGATGGAGCAGCCTTTGTAGGGGCAGGAGAAGGAGCAGAAGCCGTAGCGGAGAAGTCAACAGTGACCAATTCGATTCCAGTCGACTGCAAATAACCAAGTAGATCTTTACCAGTTAATGCAGCTTTCGATGACTCTGTTGCGAGTTCGTAAGAGCCCACATCAGTGATGGCCTGATCAACGATAACCTTAATCTTACCAGCATGCTCCTTAGTAATTGCAGCGACAGAAAACTCCTTTCCAGAAACCCCAAAGAATTCCTCCACCAAGTCATCCTTGGCAAGACGAGGCTCCTTAACACCGGCGGCTGCAGCGATGGCACCAGAAGGAGTTTGAGTTTCTTTAAGTGCGACGACGACGACTGGCACCGGAGTGGCAGTCTTCGCAGTCTTTGGCTTGAACACGAGCGCCTTGGTGGCAGTGGCACCTTCAATGGACACCTGTTTAAGCGACAACTGAGCAAGAGAGACTTCAAGGGCCATTTCGATATTTCTTTGTTGATGGTTGTAGACTAATCACAATCGTTAACCGACGCTGCGCTCGTTGTCATGAAGATTTGGTGGATGAACTCCGAGAAAAAACCGAGGTGTCCGGGTGTTGAGCGTTCCTCAAACTCAGCGTCTTGAGAGATCTCAATTACAAAAACCTTATTTCTAACCACTTGCAGACACTTACAACTAGGGTTCTAGTTATTATTGATTTCCTGGTATATTTGAACTACAATTAACTGATACATATGGAGGACCTCCTCAGGGATTCCACAAGCGTAGCATTTGAGCATGCTAAGAAAGCTTCAAAGAGCTCGTAATCCCGAAGGTAGGGTAAGCAATGTCTAACAAAGAGTCATCGCGACCGATATTGGCCATAAAACCGTCGCGCGGTGTGTTGAACAAACAATGAACTCCTCGGACACATACTCTGGAGATTTGCTCATTAGTCCATAGAGACAAAAACCACTAAAAGAAATCGAGGAAACGACACAAAAATATGTCCTTCTACGTCCACGAAGAGAAGGGTTTGGATTCCACGCAAGTATCTGGTTCTCAGGACGAGCCATTCCAGACTGCCGCCTATGCCGTTTTTGCAAAGGGCATCGCCAAAGAAGCCGAGCTGTTTGTCTTCAAGAAGGTTGAGAAGGAGGGTGATGCCGATGGCTTTGTCGAGATCTCTTCATCTGCTTTCAAGAAGGCCAAGAAAGGTGCCGATGGGTTGAGGAAGAAGGCCGAAAAAGCCAAGGCTGCCGAAGAGCAAAAGCTCAAGAAGGACGCTGAAGACGCTGCTAAGAAGCTCGCTGCCATGAAGATCGCGATCAAAGAGGATTCCTCGTTGCCAAAGGCCCAGAAATCTAAGATTTCCAAATTGGAGATTGGTAAGAGATGTAAGGTCTCTGGTTGGATCCACCGTTTCCGTTTACAAAAAGGTCTTGCGTTCATTGTTCTTAGAGATGGATCTGGCTTCCTCCAGGCCGTCCTCTCTGGTGACCTAGCAGCTGCTTACCAGACTCAGACTCTCACATTGGAGTCCACAGTGACATTGTATGGTACTGTGCAGAAGCTACCAGAAGGTAAGCAGGCTGCAGGAGGAATCGAGCTTGTTGTTGACTACTACGAAGTGATTGGTCTTGCTCCATCTGGTGACGAAGCATTTACCAACAAGATCCAAGAGGGTACTGACCCATCTTTGCTCTTAGATATGCGTCATTTAACCATTCGTGGTGAGACATTGAGTGCTGTGATGAAGGTGCGTTCCGCTCTTTTGAGATCTGTCAGAAGATTCTACCATGAAGAGAATCTTACAGAAGTGACACCTCCATGTATGGTGCAAACACAGGTCGAAGGTGGCTCCACTTTATTCAAGCTTGACTACTACGGAGAGGAAGCCTATTTGACCCAGTCCTCGCAGCTCTATTTAGAGACATGCCTCGCGGCTCTTGGCGATGTCTACTGTATCCAGGAGTCCTTCAGAGCCGAGAAATCTCATACTCGTCGTCACTTGTCTGAGTACACCCATATTGAAGCTGAACTGGTCTTCCTCACATTTGAAGATTTGCTTTCCCATATCGAGCGACTCATCACTAAAGCTGTTCAGTACACCTTGGAGGATCCTATTGCTGGCCCATTGATTAAACAATTGAACCCAGGGTTCGTTGCTCCAACAACGCCATTTAAGCGTATGGAGTACATTCACGCCTTGGAGTGGTTGAACGAACATGATATCAAGAACGAGGAAGGGAAAGAGTTCGAATTTGGTGACGACATTGCCGAGGCTGCTGAGCGTAAGATGACAGACACTATCGGTGTTCCAATCTTACTTACTCGCTTCCCTGCTG
The DNA here is from genome assembly GCA_030585085.1 of Petasospora xishuangbannaensis. NCBI lineage: Eukaryota > Fungi > Ascomycota > Saccharomycetes > Phaffomycetales > Wickerhamomycetaceae > Petasospora > Petasospora xishuangbannaensis. The sequence continues at coordinate 78,123 of JAJMBV010000038.1, read as the reverse complement.
AGATTAAGTCCTTCTACATGAAACGCTGTGCTGATGACGAACGTGTGACCGAATCTGTTGATGTCCTGATGCCAAACGTCGGTGAGATCACCGGTGGTTCTATGCGTTCTGAAGGATTGGAAGAACTGACGGCAGGATTCAAGAGAGAGGGTATCACAGATTTGGACGCCTATTACTGGTTCATTGACTTGAGAAAGTACGGTACCGCTCCGCACGGTGGTTATGGTTTGGGAACTGAGCGTATTCTTGCATGGCTATGTGACAGATTTACCGTAAGAGACTGTTCTCTGTATCCACGTTTCTCTGGTAGATGTAAGCCATAATGCACTATTGCGCCCTGTCTGAAAATAGGAAGCGAAAATGGTCGTATTTATAATGGAGAAAATAATATTCTACTATTCAAGACTTCTTGATATAGACTTTCTATAAAAAAATAGTTTGGATAGAACCCTGTGTCTTCTAAGGCACAACAACAGATTTGTAGTCGATAACTGGTAGATCGGGTGGGTTTAGCGGAATTTTCAGATAGATAGCATCTATCAGCTTCACAAACGTTTTCATGTGGTCTCTTGGGATTACTTTAAACATAGTAAAGAGAGTTTCATAGTCAAGATATTGATTATTTAAACGATGCTTGGCCAAATTATCGATCTTCTCTTTTAAGAGCAATGTTGTAAGCGTATCAAGTTTACCGGATTTGTTAACCGTTACAGATTTCATTGCCTGTCTGATTGGCTTTTCATCTGAAATGCTCTTCTGCAACATCTGGAGCTTTTTGTTGTACACTGAGAGATACTTTTTTAATATCAGCAAGACCTGTTCAAACAGTGAACGGTATGCAACCTTTGTTTCCTCGGAGATCTTATAGTTCTCATTAGCACTCACTCGAGAATACCAGGGCTTCCCATCAATATAAGAGATTCCGAGGTCTTCAGGAGTATAAAGCAACGGAACATGAATCTGTCTCTCGACCCTTTCTCTTTCACTGTCGTTCTCTTTGCGCGAAGTCACAAACAGTTGACTAATATCTTCTCTTATGAACGGTGCAATGGGCTCTAGCTGCAAGTCAGAAGACCCATCCCCTTCCGATACACGAAATAAACCAGCAACAAACTGACCTGGTGTCACTTGCAAAGTTGTTTCATCTCTTAAAACCCCTTCTCTTGTTCGACCGATTTTGAAGCAGGTAACGCCTGAACATATGGAGGAGTCACCAAAAGGTAGTTTAGCCCATGGAAACCATTGTCTCTTTGGGTCCTCACTTAATGGTGTTGCAATGGTGGAGATAAGCTTACCATCAGAACAACAATCTAAATGAGCGTAAATCTGCTTCGACCGTGACAGTGGCAGTAAGATGGAGACCCTGAACCTATAGCCGGTATAGGAGGGACTCGTCAGTGAAGGATCGCAGAATCTAGCATCAATGTCAGGACTTATCGAAAAGCAAGACACAAGACCAAAGAAGAGGAACAGCGGAGTACTATAATAAACCCACATCTGAAACGAGATAAAGTGAAGTTTTGGTTAAAATCTTGCAATGGTATCATTTTGTCAACTATGGAAATTGTTGTGTATTTCTCCTTGCCTATAACGTTCGGAGTTAGTGGTCTTTGTGGCAGCACGAGGCCAAGAATTGTATAAAAACTGCCAAGCGGAAGTTTACCAAAAATCAATAAAGGATGAGAGGTAAATTTACATTCTGAATGATTTCTTTGGACCTACCTCAAGCTGCCGTACCTTTAATGGACTTGCTTTACTGTATTGCAGTCATGTGACATGTGTTTGTCTCTTATTAACAGTTCTTGGAGAACTTGAAATATTCTCTCCGAACTTATCCAAGAACACCATCCTTTATGATGGATGTTTGATTATAACATGATTATAATAATCTTAGAACGACCCAAGGTTTTACCTTTTTGTAAGGCACAAAAGCCACACTGTCGTCATGGAACTGATAAGTGTTCGATTGGTGTCTGGATGTGACTCATTGAAAGAAGTCTTACATCTTCGTCTATTCCAACGCTTACATATCCCCACCTTTTGCAAACAGCAATGACTAAAATTAAGAGCGATCTGGAGTCTAACAGAGTCCAAGAGCTTGATTACTTGCTTACTCAGCTGAAACCACTCATTTTGGAGCATGTTTCGAAGGCGTCTGAGCCTGGAGCATCTCTTGGTACTCGCACGACCCCATCAACGCTTTCACAACTTGTTCCTCTGCAGACTCCGTACCTTGGATATGGAGTTGAGGGAGTATATGATGTGTTTGAACAGGTCTTAAAGCACTCTGTTGTGACGTGGCACCCCGGCTTTCTAGACAAGTTGTACGCGTCTACAAATCCAATCGGTGTTGTTTCCGATCTCTTACTCTCGCTATTGAACACAAATAGCCATGTCTTCACGGTATCGCCAATGGTGTCTCTAATTGAAAAGAAAGTGAGTAAGTCCTATGCTCAGCTATTTGGTTTTGATGGGATATATGCTGGTGGTTTGACCTTTAGTGGCGGGTCTTGGTCCAACATTACCAGTGTGCATATGGCTAGATCGATGCTTTTCCCGGACACTAAGACTCAAGGTAATGGTAGTTACAAATTCGCTATTTTTACTTCTAAGCACTCTCATTACTCATTGGAAAAAGCTGCAATTTTACTGGGAATGGGTGCAAATGCCACAATCAAGGTCGATGTTAATGAGGATGGTTCCATGGATGTCAAAGATTTGGAAAAAAAGATTGAACAGAGCAAGCAAAAGGGACTGACACCCCTGTATGTTAACGCAACTGCTGGTACTACTGTTTTTGGTTCTTTTGATCCATTGGAAGCCATTGGTGCTGTTGCAAAGAAAAACAATATCTGGTTCCATATAGACGGAAGTTGGGGCGGTAACGTTGTGTTCAGTCAGAAGTACAGATATAAGCTCAAAGGATCACATTTAGCCAACTCCATAACTGCGAACCCACACAAGTTGCTTGGTGTACCTACAACTTGCTCTTTTCTTCTTCTACCAGATGAGCGAGTTTTTCAGAAAGCGAACTCCCTATCTGCTCCGTATTTGTTCCACAACAAGGACGCTGATGATACGTTCTTTGATCTGGCAGACGGAACTATGGGTTGCGGAAGAAGGCCAGATGCTTTGAAGTTTTACATGGGATGGCTATTCTATGGGTCCAAGGGATACGAAGAAAGAATCGATCATGCCTTAGAGATTTCGGGCTACTTTGCGAACAAGTTATCTCATGCCCCTAGGAAGTTTAAGCTTGTGTCCACAAACCCTCCACCTTGTATGCAAGTTTGTTTCTTCTTCAACAAAAACGGGAAGTTTGACGATACAGAAGTGAATACAGCTACAACCCGTCAGATTGTTAAAACGCTACATGAATCAGGAAGATTTTTAATTGATTACTCTCCTGCTGCTGGTGTTGACGGTGGTGAGTTTTTCAGAGTCGTCTTTGTGAGTCCAATAGTTGACAGTGAGATAGTTGATGAGCTCTACGAGGCTATTCTGAAGATCGGTAATGCACTTTAAACCTCCGTACGGATGTTGCCGTAAAACAGATGTCATTAATTGGAGAGGGAACCCTTTCAGATAGATATATACATATACATATAGAATATGAGCAGAGACAAAGTATGCGGTAACATGAGTATTTACACGTAGAAAAGAAATTCAGTTACGAATGAGACAAGAGAGAAGAAAAAATATCATATCGATCAGGAGAATTCAGTCCTTGTTTCCACTGTCCAGGACTTGCAGTTTTTTATATTCCTCTAATGGGTCAAAATTTCCACTTGATAAGTTCTCATACTGCTGATCATACTTCCCCGTGGAGAGCGGAGCATTACCTCTGAAACGTTTGGTCATATCAAAGAAGCCTCTCCTGCACTCCCAGAACGCTTTCATCTGGGCCTTGCACAGTTCTGGAAGGTTTTTCGACAGTTCCGGGTTTTCAATACACTCAGTTGGAGTATTCCTCTCAATCAGCACACATGGTGATCTCTGAAGACACACAGCCACAGCCTTTCTTTGGTCCTTGCAACTTCCACCCATTCTGTTTCTTCTGGGATTTCCAGCTTGGATGTGACAAGTTGTTTGGTATTGGAGAGTAATTAACACTGACCTCACTGAGTAGGGGGGAAACTTTGATGACACTACCATCCGTACACCACCCGGACACCACAAGTCAGACCACATGGTGTGGGCACACCTAATTTATTTAGTGAAATGCTGTATTACAAAGAATGCACTTTTCCATTAGAGTGTTCTTTAGTACTTTGGTGACTTTGGTAATCATATGAACTGGCGAAAGCTGCTTAGCGTTGATTCATAGGCTTTTTAAAAGCCCTCTGAATTCTTCAGAATCCTTGATTGATGAGGGAAGTATAGCCTATCTGCCCTAGCTTCGCTGACAGGGGCTTTTTCTACCTGTGCTTGTATCATGCCCACTCCCACGGAATAAGGGGCTATGACACTGAGTGAACATCGGAGCATCTGATACGCCTGTCGCCTTTTGAATGCCGCACTGGTCCTTCAGACTACGTTGATTACACTGGTTGAATCGTTGTGTATTGAGGGATCTGGTCGGAGATAACAATAGGACCTCAAAACCCAACGGTAAGGTTTCAAACACTCTCGCAGGAGACCGGAGACGATAGAGCAAACAACTACTGAAACTATCACAGTTACGACTAACAAAAAACACAGTGAACGTGCAGAGAAAGTGTTGAACGACGTCTAACGGAAAGCATTGGGGAGAAAAGGCACGGCAAGGACCGTGGAGATAACCGAGCTCGTAAAAGGTCTTATCCATAAGCGGAGTATTTCCTGATCAGGATGTCCGCATATGCCCACCGTACCCCTATTCCGAGCCCCTATTTCTCCGCAGCTTTCTCGAGGGCTCGAAGCATCATGGAACTAAACTCTGGACACATTTCACATTTTGACCTTTTTTTCTCTCTTCTGTTTTCTTTACCAACACTTAAAGGTTTTAGCCAAAGTAAGGAAGAGGCATCTGAACTACGTCTGACAGTGACATACCTATAGAACCCACCCTACATTCACTGACGAATCTTATCACGTCTTCCCCAGCTTTTGTCGCATTGCCGATCCATCGTTTGGCCCTTTCCCTTTGCTCTAGACACTTAGAAATACTTTTTTTCCTACTCCAACAACCGCAGATACAACGATGGTCTTTCTTAAGGCAACGCGAGCCCTTTTTAAGGAAACAGTATTAACGGTTCTACCGGTTGTCACAATATATATAACATATGACGTCTTGCGCTACTTTGAGCTCATCAAATGTCCGCAAAAGCACTTCCTGCACTCGTTTATCGACTTTGACAGGTGCTCAATAGTCAAGGCTGTTGCTAAATCATCGACAAACGAATATCCCCTAGTGAGATGTCTAAGCTATACACTCTTCGTGCTTTATGCAGCAGGCGCAGTGTGCGCCATCGCATCATTAACTATTTTCCACGTATTCTGCCTGGTGAGTTCCTACGAACGAAAGTGGAAGGATTTACATCAGCTTGCTCTCAGATCAATGAAGTCTCGAAACTGAGAGCTTCGTTTTATTGATTTTTGTTAACGATGTTTACAATCTGCCACAAAGTGTGCATTAATAGGTCGTTAACTATGCACTTTTCTTTTATGTTCCGTAGGCTGTTATTTCAGAATCCAAAGTTGAAAGCACTCATGTCCGGCTCTTGGAACGCAGCTTGAGGGGGCGGTGTGTAGTTCAATGCTTTCTTCTTGTTCTCTTCTTCCGCTTTCTTCTCTTCCTCTCTCGCTTTCTCATGCGATGCCAATCCATATTTTTCCAAGATGCTCAACCCTCCGCCGTTTGTATTTGCAAGTGATGGTAATCCGCTGGCACTCACAATAGTATTTGAATAGTCCTTCTTCTGTTGGTAATCCGCTATAAAGCTTGTTCTGCGTCTGGCATTTGGCGACATGCCAAACTTCTCTAACAAGTTGCCCGTTCGAGATTCCGCAAGCTTCTTTAAGTTAATCTGACTCTCTTCCTTCTTGAAGGTATGTGGTCTAACGAATGACCAGTTCTTAACCAAATCAGCAGACAAGTAATCACATCCCATTCGGGTGTAAATAGACGCAACTCGTAAAATAAACTCAGTCTCTTCCTGAGGCGTGATCATCAAGGAGCCTTCAAAGTAGTTGGCATTCTTCTCTCGTAGATTCTGATACAGAACGATTAAAAGTGGGTCATCCTCCAAGAATGATTTGGCTTTGTCTGTCATGACAACGTTTGATTTCTCATCATCAGTAATGATTTCAATTGGTGATTTAACAAGCGCCTGAATAGCCCGAGATTGTTCTTTACACTTCCAGAATATATAACTTGTAGTCCATCTATCACCACATAATACAGCATTAGAGAGGACATGCTTCATTAGTACATCTTTGAGGATAGGCCCATTGTCACCTTCATAGATGCGACAAACTGCAACGGCCAAGTCTGTATCGTTCACCTGTCTCACCAATACATTCGCAGCATCTTTCAATGAATCTCCCAAAAGGAAGAAACAAGCAGCATCCATATATCTATGCTTGCTTAACAGAACGAAAGCGTTTTTAAGGCCGGCCTTTCTCCAGCGATCCTCCCGGAAATCATTCTTCAAGAAATTCAACATTTTTTGCTGTTCAGGATTACCGATTGCCGTTCTCCAGAGTCCCATTAATATTTGCTTTTTCTTTAAAGCCAAGTAGTAAATTGCACAGTTACTTGGGTTTCTTGCTTCACCAGCGTTAAACTCATTTCTTGCAATAGTTTCAAACGTTTTAACAAGATCTTCAAATCTTAACCAGTGTGCAAGCCCATAGCCCCGCGCTGTAGACCACATTATTTTTCTATCTTTGACTGAATTTTCAATATATTGTAGTAGCAACTCCTTATTCTCAGAGTGTAGAGCCCAACTGATGTCCCGCATAGTTAATCTCTCCTGGGAGCCTTTGTGTAGCTGGAATAGCTTCATACCCAAGAAGAATCTCAGTCCATTCTCGTCAACGGACATAATGTTCTTATCAATCTCAACAACGGCTTCAATGGTACTCACAAGAGTAATTTGCTGATGCCTGGTCAAATATGGCAAAGAATAGTTCAGTAGTTTTTCTTTAAGAAGCTCAGAGACTTGCTGATTAAATTCAGTGTATGGTTCTTCAAATTCTGTGCTCTTGATGAATTTGGCTTGTGAAAACTTGGAAATATCACACGCAAGAGTAGACCCTAAGGTTTCAATCGCTTCCCCCTTCAATTCTAGGTCTCGAATCTTGACAAATAATCTGAGGAGAATCTCCTTCGTAAGCTCATACTTACCATTAAACAAAGACTGAATTAACAACTGTGGGTGATATAACGGCAAAACACCGTTCAAAACAGCACACAAAGTCAATATGTCATGTGAAACAATGTTTCTCGAACCAATAGATTTCTTGGTGAACGGATCATGTACGTTTAAACTCTTGTCTGAAATAAACATCTGGTTTCCAGCACCAATTGCTAAGATGCCATCCTTCAGCCATACTGAATCGCCAATAGCATGGGTAGTATAGCTCGATATGTCAATCTTCTTAATTGCAAGAAATGGAGGAGTCTCATTGGTATAGTCGTATCTCAACTGCGTGTATAGCAACGAATGACTCTCAAAGCCAACAGCCAAAATGCTCTGTTTGCTTCCAGTACTTGTCCAATCAATGTCACGAACAGGTTCATCAAATAACTCTTCGTACTCTAATACACCTCTACCTAAATCCCAAATCGTTAATCTTTTTTTGGATTCATCCACAATGGCAAATTTTGCAATTGAAGATCCACGGGCGTATACCGCATTAATAATGTTAGAGTACAATGGCTTATCCTCAACCCATTTAATCTGATCTCCGTCAATATGAGCAGAAAAACGTCTTAAATACCCTTTCTTATTGATGACAGATAAGATCGCACGCTCACTGGTGTGAACTGTGCCAACGGGATCAATGGAGGCAATAAGATGGATGTCTTTATTGGAGACTGGGAGATTTTGGATCTTGATTTCAGAGATTTTTAAATTATCAACAAGCCATGCTTTTGTTTCATTCTTGTATATTGCCATAACATAGTGGCGATTGAAATCGTGCTTCTTCAGTGGAATGATGGCAAAGCATTCTGGCGATGAAAGAGCATTGATAGGGAGTCTATCAACCGGCTTAGCCAGCTTAACAGATGAGTCCCAGAGAATCAGTTCTTCCCCACAAATTGAAAGAATTTTGTTACCCTTTTCAAAAAGAATGGCCTGAGATATTGGGTTTGGTGTGCGGACAATTGACTTCTTTTCAAGTGTCACACTATCCGGGAGATACTGTGGAGCCCAAACTGCATTCTCTTCAAATCTGGAACAAGTTAACATAGCAGATCCGTCACTTGTTCTTTCAATTCTCTGTATAGACTTCAGATGGCCAGTGAACTTATGGGAGAGGTATGCCGCTGGATTGCTATCGGAATCATTCAACAAGCATCCTACATCCAACTTTGTGTGCCGAATTAAGCCATGGAAATCATGGATAAGAATATTAATCTCTCCACTTTCTTTATCCAAAAGTGGCTCTGCGAATCTCACAAGTTCTGGACTACGGATGAACGCACCCTTTCTGAACGTGATTTCTTTGAGCTTTGATATATTGATCATTCTTGGGGGGTTCAATGATACGTTGTCCAGTGCATGCCACGTATGCTTTCCATCTTCAGATAATACAAGAATCAGGTCCGACTGTACTCTGGTTTCATCCTTAATTCTGGTATTGCGATGAAGTTTGTTGAGAATAGAGAGAGAGCCTGCAACCATGTAGTTATCAAGTATAATCACATATTTCCTCTTACGGTCCCCATCTTCGTACGAGTGATCAACAAGATCTAATGATCCCCAAAGTTGTACCATATGGTTTCCTTCATGTTCGTGGCTAGACCATATACGGAGATGTGAGTCTCTACTCAAAGAGTAGAGGGCGTTGGTAAAAGTTACGCTTGAAGGTAAGTTCTCAGGGTCGTAACGTTTCCAGCGGATATCAGTTATGGAATGAGAATGCATTAAATACGTCATGTCATAGAGAGTGTTTGTTCCTCCAGATACTCGATTCCATACCTTGAGAAGCTTGTCGTAACGGCCACAACTGGCAATTAGTTGGGAGTCCTGCGAAATGCTCGTGAGATACACAGGCGTAGCCTGCTTCATTGTCCACGATACCTCAACTTCGATCTCGCCATACTCTTTTTTGACAGTCCATAGAGTGAGGAAGTCCGACCCTGTGACGATTTCATCCGCCAAACCCCAGCTGAGGGTGTTGACATGAGATTGGTCACCCGGGTGCTCGAGTCGAGTTGAGAATTGCCATCTGGGCACCTTCATGAACTCATGCATCGGTGAGTATACAAGCACATGGGATCCCACGGCAACTCCTATGGAGCCATTGTAAGGGTTGATATCCACTGCAGCGGCATCTGAGTCCAAATATATCGTTTGGAGGTTCGCCATGCCGTCAGCCAGAACTATGAGGTTGTTGCCAGAGCAGTATGCGGCGACTGAATGGCCGTGCCATTGTGCCTGTGCTACCGTCTGAGGCTGTCTGTTGGGTTCTCCCGGCACAAAGCTGATGCTCATTACCCGTCAAAAAGAAAACTCAGACAATTATATCTCTGTGTGTTCCTGCGCCGTTGCTGTTGGGTGTATAAGAAGGGTTCAAATGCTCAGGTTGTAGTTAGGACATTGTCGCGATGCTTGTATGATTGGTCGCGAGGAAACAAAGTCTTGAGGATACCATCAAGTCCATCCACCTCATTGTTTTACTCTACAAAGCCAGATATTGGGGGAAACACGTGATATATTACCATTGAACAAAGAGAATATTCCGTTCTGCCATCTATGAGAGTTAGAGAAACAAGTCTGGAGGGCTTTTAAGCATCTTACTCGTGGAACTGAGTGCCGGCCTGCTAGAGGCGGTAGCTGGGTCGTTGTATTGGGTATCTTACAGGTGTAATTACCTGATTTCTTTCGTGGAAGAGCAATTCATTATGATTATGTTCACAATGCTTCGTTCAAGGTTCTTTTTATCGGGATCATTTGTGCGTAAAGTAGTTACTGAAATAATTACGCATCAGCCATCTCGGCACCCATGAACCAAACCAAGACAGGAAACGGGCACCGACACCAACATATTCCACCGCAGTATTATCCTCGGCGTATAGAAGGTCAAAGATCTTGTGATAGAGCTTCCGTAATGATTCGCCCTTGATACCGAAATTCTTCCTGTTATTGTTGGTGTTGACATTTATGGCACCGAGCCTCAGGTTAGTGACATTGAGAGCATCATATTCGTTCGAGAGATTTGCACTGAGCTGTTGCAAAAAATGACTCGTGATATTCTCTAATGAATGGCATGGAATTAATAGCGACGAAGATAACGTAGGTGTGAGGAAGATGATGTTGGAGTCGTACTTCTCAGCCATGCCAATCAGGCCGTTCTTCAACAGGTTCAGTGGCGTCAAAACACTTCCGTGGATTGTCTTGCTCCATGTAACCGAGGGTATCATGTGAAACTTTCCGGATGGATAGTACATATCAGGGATGAATAAGATGCCCACTAAGCTAAGCTTGTTTGGCTGAGCACCTTGAAATGGTATATGGTCGGACGACAGCAGGAAGTCGAACTTATGGATCTGCTCAGCGTTGAATTCATCATCGCCAGAGTCAGAGATTATGAGACTCTTAATATCCTGGAACGACTCGTTCTGGAAGAACCTCTGGTTGGCTCTAGAGTTTGTCGAGGTAATGTAGACGAAGAATCCGCGTGCTTCGAGGTCGTTTGCAATGTACCTCGTCAGTGGCTCAACAACCGACCCTACAATGAGAACGACATCTTTTCTTGACCCATTGGGTAGTCTTTGAGCTTTCCTTCTCAGTCTACCCCTTGTACTTCCTTCAGAGTGATTAAAACGACTAACTGCATACCCGGAAATACCTAGGAGTGCAATAAGAGCCGCTGTGGTAGCCAACGCGTTCTCAGAGTACAATCGAAGAATGCCTGGAGATGTGAGTGGCCACCATTGACCTGAAGACGCGCTGCTGTAAGCTCTTTTCTCGGATACCGGCGCCACGGATGAGATGGTATGGGTGATGGCTTCTGCTACGCCCGAAGCCGTTGAGGCGATTGTGTTCGCTGCAGCGAGAGCGCCATGTTTGGCCCTCTGCGACCAGTAGTATACGGTGTCAAAGGTCCTATCAACTGGGTCCATTGATCTGAATCACTGGTGGCGTAATGGTACTCCTCTTTAAGCTTCAGTGTGAGAATCAAACAGAGTATTGCGCTTTCTGACTCGGCTTCCGGTTTTGAGCACTGATTCACCTTTACTACCGGGATTCGCGGGATTTCACATGTATTCCGATTCAAGGGGTGCGGGCGATCAATCCCTCTTACAACAGGACAGCGTTTCGTTTCGGTGCTGTCGGATTTCAATTATCACGAAAAAGCACTAGGGAAAGACCACACCTTAGGCTTAGGCACAGCTACGGCCTCGGTACTTTGGAGAAGTTCACAGCCAAAATCACAGCGCTTGCTATAAACTATTTTAAAGCAGACAATGGGTTTTAATAATCCGGTTCCACGAAGTCTTAAGAACGAAACGAAGTAAGTAACTGCTATTTTTGTAATCAGGTGCTGTACGACTGGAGTGCTCCTTGCAGATGAAGACACAGCCGAACTGGCAACGAACGATGTGTGTGCGTGACACTGGCGCTAAGACAATAGAGTATTGGGATATGCCAGCTTTAGTATACGATTCAGCTGCTTTGGTATAGCTCTGTGAACTTTCATGAATGTAGCATTGCATACACTCCAATTCCGGCCCATCTCTCACCCGCCTCCCAATAAAGACATACAAAGACTAACAGATTTCAACACAGGAAAGCAGCCAAAGTGCTTGCCTCTTTCATTAAACCAAATCAGTTACTCGGTGTCAATGAAGTGATTCCTCCAGAGATTCTCCAAAATGCCAAAGGTCTCGCTGTGATCACCGTCTTGAAGGCCGGTTTCTTGTTTTCTGGTAGGGCCGGTTCCGGTGTCATTGTTGCCCGTCTTCCTGATGGTTCGTGGTCTCCACCATCTGCAATCGTCACTGTAGGCGCAGGTGCTGGTGGACAGGTTGGAGTGGAGCTTACTGACTTTGTCTTCATCTTGAACACTAAGGAAGCGGTTGATTCCTTTGCACAGGCTGGCTCGATCACACTTGGTGGTAATATCTCCGTTGCTGCGGGTCCTCTTGGCAGAAACGCCGAAGCCGCTGGAACTGCTTCTTTGAAAGCAGCTTCCGCCATCTTTTCTTATTCGAAAACAAAAGGACTCTTTGCTGGTGTCTCTCTTGAAGGTTCCGCAATTGTCGAAAGAAGAGAAGCTAACCGTAAGTTCTATGGTAACAACTGCAAGGCTAGACAAATTCTCGCTGGCAGGGTCCAGCCACCACCAGAGTGTGAAGTATTGTTCAGGGTACTAGAATCCAGAGCTTTCACGAAGAGAAGACCTGGTGACTACTACGACGACGATGATGATTACTATAACGACATTCCAGATTTCAACTCCACGGATACAGACTCCGTCGATGACAAAAGATCTTCTGGCGGATCCAGATCAAGAAAAAATACAACGACGTCCAGAAGATATAACAATTACTCTGACGATTCCGATACTGACGACTACTATGGTTCATCTAATCATGGAAGCTCGAGACTCAACTCCGCTTCTACAAGAAAGGACTCATCCAAGGGTTCATCTTGGGAGGATGATGTTTTCGACCGCTATGACGCTAGATCCAGGGATGTGGATGATCTAGACAGAAGATTTAGAAGATCAACATTAGATGATAAGCCGTCCTTTTCGAGAGCCGGTAAGCCATCTTTTGGCTCATCGAATGCTGTCGGGTCAAAGTCTTCTACTCCAAGAGGCCCTAAGGCAATTGCATTGTATTCGTTTGAAGGTGAACAGTCTGGTGACTTGCCATTTAGAAAGGGTGATGTAATTACAATTGTAAAAAAGTCGGACTCTCAAGATGATTGGTGGACAGGTAAACTCAACGGCAAGGAGGGTATTTTTCCGGCTAACTACGTAGAGCTAGCCTGAAGTTCAATATTTCGATTAATGTACAAAAGCTAATATATTGATTTTATGACGTTGGTTTCAAAAAAAATTAAGCATTTATTAGAACTGAGAACATCTGTTAAAGCTCAACGCAGGTAACCCAACAACTCAACCGTCTGGACCAACTTCTCCTTAAAGGAGAGTTCAATAATCCGATCACCCCTTTGGATTTTACTCAATTCAATCTTCATGAGGGAAATGTCATTATTCCAATGAGTGTCAATAAAATACATAAGAATTCTCTTTAGATTTTTCGTTCTCGTCGCAGATGGATACTTCATAAAGTCTATATATCTTGGTGCCATTTTTTCCAAGACTGAAAGCATAGACTCTGAATTAGTTTGAAACTTATCCTCTATGGTTTCATGGAAACTTACATTTCTGGTAAGAGAAGAAGGACAATCAGAAACACGAATAGAATTAGCAGGTGAAATCAGGGCCTGGAAGGGAATCAAACGGTATAAGATACCATTAATATCCTGGAACACATGAGCACTGGCAGCGGCAGCTGTTGGGGAACGTGAAGCTTGAGCAGCAGGAAAAGCACAGCACTGGGGAGAATTTAAAGATGGTGGATCTATGTCTATTCCACAATCTCCGGATGGAATAAGGTTCAACGCATCTTTAGCAGTTGTAGATAATCTACTTGAGTCAGATTCATGGCCATCTACCTTGAGGTCTGTGAGTGGATTTTGATTATTTGAAGCCGCCTCAGGAATTTCACTCGGAATATTATCAAGCTTTACCAAAGATGTTCGAATCTTATATCCAGAAAGATCAATTCCATTTAATATCAGATGCGCAGTTTTGGCGTCTGCTTTCTTCTCGAAGTCAATAAAACATGGGCCAACCTTTGGTGCAATAAAGAACCTAATGACCGCTCCTTCTAGTTGATAGCCCCTTAGCAATAACTTGAAAAATGTTTCCTTAATAGAAGGAGGCAAGTTGTATAGGTATAACTTCTGATGCGGCTCAGACTTGTTGATTGTGATTGCAGGACTCTTAAACGACAACTGATGTTGACGTTCACTTTTCTTCAAAGCTTTCACACAAGTTAATTTTCTACTTTTGTACATTTGTCTATGAAACTCGTGAGTGGCATGAAGAGCACTGCTTGCGTATCTGAAGGTGATAATGGCCCAAGCAGATTTGAACTCGTGAATGTTTTGAAGGAAAATATCAGTTATAGTGCCACATTTTGAAAACAAGGTTTTCAACTCATCTTCTGTGATACCCAAGGGAAGACACTTAACGTAGACTTGTTTAAAGTCCAGGGTCTCTGGTGTTGAAGAGGAAGAGATATCACTTGTGGGGAGACTTGAACCAAGCGGTCCAGAATTGACAACAGATGAACAAATAATAGAATCCGGGGAGACAGAGTAACTGGAAGCAAACTGGTCTTTCGTATCATTGTATGAGAGTTTCAAAGTTGAAGGAAAAGGTGTTGTGTTATCTAACTTGAAAGAAGGACTTCTTATGGATTTCGGAACATGCATTGTGCAAGTAAGTTGATATCCAAACTGAATAGAGCCGTTCATGTTTGTAACAAAAGTGTAGGCCGTTTGTTTATCTGCGAACGATACAAAGCCTTGACTTTTAGCTTTGTCTAACATACATGAAAATATGCTTCCGTAAACTCGAAATGTCTCATAGAATACACGCAACGAGTTAATTTTGTTGGTGTTCAAATTCGAAACAAAAACATTTGTTCCCAAGAAGAATTTCTTCTTTCCTTTCAAGGATGGCATTATTCTGACTTCTTTGTTCAAAAGGGGCATGTAGTTGAGCTCTTCGAGTGCTCTTTGTGCTTCCACTTCTGAACAAAAGTTTACGTAACCGTAGCATAGAGAAATCTTTGTATCTGGCTGACGACAAATTTTAACTGTGGACAAAGAGTTGTACGCAGAGAAGAAGTTTTTAAGTTCTTCTTCAGTCACATCTGGGTCCAAGTTACCAACATAAAGTGGTACCAACTTATCTGTAATTTCGTAGTCCTTAATAACTTCAATGGATCCCTCATAGTCTATGGAGTCTCGGGTTTCAGAAGAGGGAGACGCATTTCCTTGTAAGGCTTGATTTGGCGGTTTAGTACCGATCTTTGGAAGTGTCTTATCAATGTTCAACTTCTTAAAGTCGTTGAATAATTCAGTCATACGATCTCTTGAGGCGTTCAAAGAGATAGAATTTAAGATGGGTTGGCACAGCATATTTGCGAATATTGGGAGTGAGCGCAAGAGTAGAGCACCTCTCTTGACTTAATAAATGGGCTCACGCAACACACGCAAGTATGGTTTAAAATTTTATGTTTAAACGAGAGGGGTTAAATTATGTCTCTCAAGAGTACTGAAGTAAACAAAATCAGGATATGCTACAAGTGGGATTTAAGAATTGCGTTCTTTTCTTAAAACTACAACAACTGACTTCGTCTTTGTGTCACCTGGAATAAGCGCTCCTAAGCGGAGGAACATGGGGCGAAATCTCCGGGTCATCCGAGGCCTTTCCGGTCCATTAAAATGTACCGTACCCTTGTTGTGGAACCCAGGTTATTGTTTTTAGAGACTGGTTGCAATGGTGACCCTCTGATTCCTTTTGTTTGCCTATTTCTAAAGGTTCATTCTCTTCGCTTTCCCCTGTCTGCGTCAACGAACTGAACTAATCTTGGTGACACCTTTACTATAAAGGGTAAGGTTAGAGGGCACCGTACTGATGGAGACAGATAACCGGCTGTTTGAGGTGATGGGCCTCGGCGACGTGGATCATCGTATCATCTATTCGACCTCATAAACGCCAGACTCGCAAATAGAATTCTCGCTATACAGTCTTTTGCACAGGTCTTGTCGTCTTTGCTTTCCCTAGAACTTGAATTTTAGCGTTGGATTGTCTAGGAGTTTCAGCCTGTGAGTGCCTGCGGGCTCTGACGGCCCTTTTCCGAATCTCGGACGTATCGAGCTCGTTCAACATGACATAGAATGTATGCAAGACCCTTGGTCACGAGATGAAAATTCTAGAGCCCGGAGATCGAAAGATGGGCATTTGGTTAGAATCCTTTAGCTTATTGCACCCGTACTTTTCTTCAACAGAACTCACAGGTCTCGAAGCAGACTCCAAAAAACCCCAGGTTGCTTGCCCCATATCTACTATTCCGATGCGTGAAATACTGAACGCAGACGGACCTTTGTTTCGGTTACAGTCGACAGATACATTTCTCTAACGTTTAGCCGACCCCACCGGCCCGTTCGCTCTTTTCCAGCAATCAAATTCCAATTGTGTGCTTTGCCATAATAAATTTATGCCCGTAGATAAAAAGCCCTAGAAGAGGGTATGTACGTAAGGAGAGACTCACAGGCCTCTATCGCATTCCTAGCCAATCGCTGTACGGCGTTTTTTGGTGGATGACAGTCGCCCTTGGGAAGAAAGAGGCCTCCCTGTAGACATCGGACAGCGCGGGCTGAAATATATTTAAAAAAAATTAAGCGAAGGCCGCCCGGAAGAGCCGTCCGTGCTCTTGATTGATACCGTCGGTGTGTCAGGGCCAACCATTGTAAAGGTAAAGGAAAAAACAAAGAAAAAGAGAGCGTTTGCTTCTTCTTCTGGCAGCATCTCTTCTCCTACACAAGCACAATTACCCACATTCCCTCACCTTCCAACCCATCGTCCCCACCTTCCTACTGATTGTAGACACTTCTACACGGTACTCTGCACCCTCTTCTACAACCACCTTTCGAGTCTATTTGACATCGTTCAGCAACACCAACGTTTGCTGTTCTGCTGTTTCGAAGGTCATGTCCCTCTTCAGATCGTTAACGGGGTCCGTGGTGTCTAGAGCAGCACCATT
The DNA here is from genome assembly GCA_030585085.1 of Petasospora xishuangbannaensis. Classification (NCBI taxonomy): domain Eukaryota; kingdom Fungi; phylum Ascomycota; class Saccharomycetes; order Phaffomycetales; family Wickerhamomycetaceae; genus Petasospora; species Petasospora xishuangbannaensis. Next base: position 61,115 of record JAJMBV010000038.1, on the reverse strand, counting down.
GAGGGTTGTTGTTGTTCCTGTTGCTCGTCGTGCCTTTTCTACTGTTCCCAAGAGCACCGTTGCCTCTTCCGCTACCCGTTTCACATCCAATGACTCTCTTATCAAGGGAAACAAGTGGTTCTCATCCTCTCCGTTTCGTCCAAACTCCCAATTAGAGGTTCCTAAGACCATTCCGGTTCCAAGATCGTTTTGGAACTCAACCGCTACTGGTAAGTTTTTGAAACTGTCTTTTCTCGCTGTGGCATTCGGGACAACCACAATTGCGGTCCTTATCGGTGGCTTCTTCATCTATGATGCTACTACATATAAACCAGAGGAGGTACCAGATCACATCAAGGTCTGTGTTGATGCGTTAAATCCTCAGAAGGGTGGCCCAGAAAAATTGCCAATAATGAAGTACAACTTGGACGACTATGACACCTCGGAAAAGGAGCACTTGCGCTACAAGCCAAAACTCGTTGTTCTCGGTTCCGGCTGGGGTTCGGTTGCCGTTCTCAAGAGTTTATGTTATGGCGACTATGATGTCACTGTTATTTCTCCAACAAACTATTTCCTTTTCACCCCATTGTTACCCTCCGCTGCCACTGGTACACTTGAAGTCAAGACTTTGATTGAGAGTATTAGAAAGATTGTTAACCGTCTCAACGGTCACTACTTGGAGGCATATGCTGATAAGGTTGAGTTCAGTGACAAACTTGTCAAGGTTCACCAGGTCGATAAGGTTACTGGGGAAAAGAAGGAATTCTATGTGCCTTACGACAAATTGGTTGTTGCTGTTGGCTCAAATTCTAACACTCACGGTGTTGAAGGCTTGGAGTACTGTAACCAGCTGAAGACAGCCGAAGATGCCGTCGCTATTAAAAAGAAGATTACTACATTGCTTGAAACGGCCTGCCTTCCAACTACTACCGATGAAGAACGTCGTAGACTCTTATCCTTCGTTGTTTGCGGTGGTGGTCCAACTGGTGTTGAGTTTGCTGCTGAAGTTTACGATTTGTTGAATGAAGATCTGCCAAAGTCTTACCCAAAAATTCTCAGACAAGAACTGAGCGTCCATGTTATTCAGTCAAGATCGAATATTTTGAACACATATGACGAGAGAATTTCTGAATATGCAACTGAGCGTTTCCAGAAAGAGACCATTGACGTGTTGACAAATTCTCGTGTCTTAAAGGTCTTACCGGATGAAGTTATTTTTAATCAGAAGAATGAAAAGGGCGAGGTCGAACTAAAGAGCTTGCCATTCGGCCTTTGTCTTTGGTCAACTGGAGTTGCGCAAAACCCATTGGCCAAGGAAATAGTAACTTCCTTGCCACATTCTCAGAGAAACAAGAGAGCCATCGAGACAGACTCTCATTTGAGAGTCATTGGTGCTCCAATGGGTGATGTTTATGCCATTGGTGACTGCGCTACTGTCAGAACGGATTTGGCGGAGCACACTGTGGAGTTCGTTAGAAAACACATTGTTGACAAGCATCTGAGTCATGCCTCATCAACTGAGATAATTACTGACAATGACATAAAAAACATGAAATTAAATTACAGTGAAATTTTCGAGCTGGGCCATGAAATTGCCAGAAGACATCCAGAAACTTCTGAGGCACTTAATTTCATGAACGAACTGATTCCAACGTACGACGAGTCCCATTCTGGCCACTTGACATTCGATCAAATTTCCTCTCTCTTCAAGGATATCGAGTCCAGAGTCACCTCCTTACCGGCTACAGCCCAAAGAGCTGGGCAGCAAGGTAAATACTTGGGTAAAAAGCTCTCCAAGCTTGCCAAGTCCTCTGTGACATTATCTGCTAATGAAATCCTTGATGGTGACATTGATGAGGCTGTTTTCAAGCCTTTCCAGTACAAACATTTGGGATCCCTTGCCTACATTGGCAACTCTGCTGTTTTTGACTTGCCAGGTTATTCGTTTGTTGGTGGTTTGATTGCAATGTACTTATGGAGAGGTACATACTTTGCCAAATCCGTCTCTTTCAGAGTGAGAGTTCTGCTGTTCTTTGACTGGTTGAAGAGAGGACTGTTTGGCAGAGATATCCTCTCCTACTAATGTGACCCTGAAAATTCTTGAGACTATAGAGAAGAACAAAAGTGATTTATAGTTTATAACTTATAGAAAATTTTTATGCGGAGTTCTACTGTTTGAAGTTAAGAGTGGAGAAACAGTTTCATGCTTCATCTAGACTGGCAAATACTAAACGATATTATAGAGACTAGCATCATGGACAATATGAAATACTTTTTAAACTCTGTATTGTCACGTATTTGATGATTCTGTAGAACCTCACTTGTATCAAAAGAACCTTGCTATGTCGTATATCAGCAAATGGTGTCCGTTAGGAGTAACACTATGGTTCACATAGCTACCTAGTATTAATACACATATGGACCAATTTTTTCACCCAGTTGAATTTTCTGTTTCTCTTCTTCCGGTTTTCTTAAATATTGATATAGATGAAAATAATGTAAGCGCTGCAGCGTCCTGATTATTTCCCCATTTGTTGGGTCATTGTTAGATTGTTTGGTAACTTAGCGCAGTATTCCGAGTTCGAATCCTGGGTTCTGTATTTCTGAGTTTTGTGGGAACGCGCACGCCCTTCAAATAGTCTAGACATGGGCAACTCTCCATCTAAGATCATCCCGTCCAACACAGAAAGAATATAACCTTCAGCTACCACAGGCGTTCCAGGAGCTGTTGAGGCTCTTTATTTGGGAATCAAGAACAAGACTGATGTCGTCGATATTTGTTGCTTTGAATGTTAAAGAGAAGACTAGAGCAAAAGACGCCGAAGAGCATACCAAAGAGCTTCAAGTGAGTTGGCACCACCACCGCCGCCTTCACTACGAAAAAGAGATATATTTACTAACACTAAATGCCCAGATAGAAGAAGGATTTAAGATATTTCAGCATGCACTAGGTTTGCAGAAGGATCAAAACTATACTGAGGCTCTGCTTGCGTACAAGGACCTTTTTTCCATTGATGTCATAAACGGGAAAGCTCAGGGAGGTGTCTCACCAACAGTTCGTACTCTAAGGTACCTGGCCCATAGAAATAGAGGAATGCTCTACTTTGAAATGCTCAAAAAGGATGCTGCTACTCTCCCTACAGAGCAAATGTTCACGCTCCTAGATGATTCGATTGAAGATTTGATTGAGACACTGCAACATACAGATGTCGACTCGGCCGTTGTTAACCATCTTTTGGCCATTTTTAAACTATTCGGCAATGACCGGCTTTCACGATACATCATTGAATATGAGCTGACTAAGGATGATAATGAAGATATCCTATTGCATAAGAAGAAAAGATATCAATCACGTGAGATGAAAGCTTATGAAGCTGAAGAGAAACGCATTTTGAAGAGACTTCAAATTACAACGGTTGATGGTGAGAATCTAGAGGGTGTCTATTTACGACTTCCAGATGTTGAGTTTTTGAAACCACTCAAAACTGCAATCGATGAGCAGATGAACGAAATATCCGAGGAACGGACAGCTGTTATGAAACTGGAAGGACAGTCACTCCGAGATGTAGGCTTAGCCCTTGGCTCTGTCATCGGTAGGAACAAGATTAAGTATAACAAGTTAAAAGATCCTTACTTATCAAGAGAAGAATTCTTTACATGTGTGGAGTTCATTATCCCTGATCGTTCTGAAAAGAAGACAAATTCTTCTGAACTTACCAAAACTGATACCGGACACTCTGAAGACCTCCCACCAGAGCCATTGATAGAAACATCCCCACATGTCGATGATACCAAAAGACAAGCTTCTGATGATGTACCACAGAGACCGAGAAAGCGAGCGAGAACTCAAGAAGACCAAGAAACACTATTTGATGGTGTCCGTGAGAAGACCGAAAGATTCATAGAAACATTCAACTCAATGGTTTGTGCTTTTGACGCTAAGATTGCTTCATACGAAGAAAGGAATTCGGATAAAACGATAGCTGATTTCTTGACCTGTTTGAACAACTGGACTTCACGTCAGACGGATTCATTTTTGCAAAGTGTTAACTCCACCTCGACTGACACTTCCTTGGCCGAGCTCATCAACTCAGCCGATTCATTTCAGGATCCTGTTGTGAAGACCGATGAAGAGAAGTTATGCGAAATTGGGCTTGAAATTGCTAACAAGATTAACAGCCTTGGTCTCAGTTTCCCTGAAGCACGCATAGTGTTTTTAAATGAAGTTCTCAAAGAGCGTGATGATGGAGCATGTTTGATGATGGATTTTCATTTGGAGAGCGACTTATTCTCTTTGATTGAGGCCTTTGTGTTTGATATTGAACATGAAACAATTGAAAACTCTGACCATATCGATACTATTGATCACATGTCTGTAATGGTGGCCATGTACGAGATCATAGTGAACTTTTGGATTGACAAGAAGCAAAAGAACAAACCTGGCGATGCCAAGCAACAGCATGATCTACAATTCAGCTTGGGAAATGTGGATACAATTATTAGAAAATGGGATAAAAGCCTTTCGAGTATAATTCCTCCAGACTCTCTTCTTGCACTCCGTCATGAATGGTGCACTGCAATATTCTTGCAATGGAGTCACTTGAATGACTCTAGTTTCTTGGGCATTCTGTTAAATTCTTTGACAGAGAAAGTCAGGATATATGACGGTGAAGTTACACTACCATACTGTAACCATAATTATATACCTCCATTGTCATTGACTTCTGTTCAAAACCAGCGTGACAAGCTTGATGTTGTAACTGCCTTCGAGAAAGCTTTAGAGAATGCAGACTCTGATTCAGATCAAACTATATCATTATTGGAGGGTATGCTTCTAGTTACAAGCAAACATAACTCCGAATCAACAACTGTGGAGAAATTTGCAAGAGAAAGTCCTTTAGGTATCAAGCTTAAACTTTGGAAGACTTTGTTGACTTTATACTCTTCTCACCGTGATCTTCAGAAATATTTGGATGCTATGGATTCACTGTTACCATATTTATATCATGAAATTTCCGGTTCTCAATATCTTGATATGGATGACTTAATAAGACATCACACTCTTCTTGTTGTTATCGGGTATTATGGGGTTTACATTAATGGTCTTATACAGCTTGTTCGAGATGCCAAGTGGGAAGTTGATATATCGAGCATGGTCCTAGCTAGCCATCTAGGCAAGTTTTTGAGTATACTATACTGCTACTGCATCTACGAACATATGATTCAATCCACACGATCTCCAACATTGAAACCTTTGACTCCATCGAAGTCGGTTCAAAGACTGCGAGACACAATTGCCGATACCTTTGTTTTGTTTATTGTTTTGTTTCATAAGAAGACCGAAGACTCGCAAGAACAAGCTTTGGATCTATTGAGTATTGTTCATGAAGAAATTGGCTTGTTACATTTTTGCGATTCCGCTTCTGGAAGATTTTTAGAGTTCTCAGAGCATATGCTAGAAAGCTGTGATATTGAGAAGTTTGGCGTGGACATCATTCAACATCTGCACTGCCGTTTCCACATTAGCATTTCTACGGACAAGTTTACTCCATTCAACCACGAAACAAAAGAGACTTCATTCACCAAAGAGTCTGCTTTTCAGTTCAGTGACTATTTGCTTGAATTGATTACCAAAAAGAAAGATCCTCTGATTTCACACCTCAAGCCAGACCTGAAAAGTGCCATGGATACTTTTTATGATGTCATTGGTGCACCAAATGAATCAGACATTATAATTCAGAGAAACATTGCCGAATTAGACCGTTATATGGATCAAAACATTGACCTACGATCGTTGAGAGACGCTTTTTGGGGTTCGCTTGATTTGAATTTAAAGACGACTGATTCTCCGGCACACCGCATTGCTGAGAAAGGACTGCACTACTTTCAAGGCGCTGCGAATATGAGTGTTTACAAAACTAGAAAGAGGTTATCGCAAGGAAAGGCTTCTGATCTCGAACAGGTGATAAAGTTGTTAACAGCTGACATTATTTCAGGGACAGCTCGTGTCGAAACATGGCTGTTGCTCGGTGAAGCATATTCGTTACAAGCTGAAGACGATCTGATTTGGACATCTGACAGACTAAATTCACCCGACAAGAAGTTTGTTGTTGCATCGGTACAAAAAAAGGCGTTACTCTGCTATTCTATGTCACTGAGTTGCTTCGTCAAGGGTTCTTCTGATTCGAATGTTGGTGCGATTCTCTTTGGTACAATGTCACGCACGTTATATCATTCACTAATGAGACCGATGAATGGATTTTCATTCTTCGGAGTCTTAGAGCGCAAGGTGTTAACAACACAAGGACTGGCTAAAGTGAGGTCTTCCGTTTCCAAAGAGAAATCTGTTTTCTTGTTGAAGTTGGTTGAAAGGCTTTTAAGGATGGCAATTTCGTGCGATGAAACTGACTGGTTGAACTACTTTTATTTAGCTAAGACATTACACAAACTACAGGATTCCCCGACGAAGGTGATAAATGCGTCCATTAAGGCTTGCTCTCTGTCTTCAAATTCTGTTGAGCCTCATTACCAACTATGCTCCTTGCTATACAAGTATGTTAAGACTGGCAGATACATTTCTTCTAAAGCTATTTTGAAGCTGAAAAGTGCTGAGCTTTTAGCTGATATTATTGAAGAGGAAGATTCTCAAGACAGCTTTTCTCTTTTCATTATCGAAGCATTGAAAAAAGTTACCTCTATTGACAAGAAGAAATGGCACCATAGAGCAAGGTTCAGAACCGCGAAGATCTATTACGAGTTGGGTGACTACCAGAGGGCTGCTGAGGAGATGGAAAACTTCATAGTTCTAAAGACAAGTAATAAAGCTGTTGTAAGTATTTGGAAGCCAGAGCTTGAGATCCCGGGAAAGCACTTTGTTTACACTTATGATTACATCTGTTTTTACTTGGATATTGTTTGGAAGAAGGCCGACTTACATAGTCTTATATTGTTTACCAAGAAACTTCGTCGATTCGGTGCTAGTATGGTTGACCTTCCTGATGCTTGGGATAAATCACTGTTTATTTTGTCTTTAATGGCGAAGGAATATGTTGAAGCCCCATTAAAGTTTACCGACTTGGAAATTCCCAAACTGATTTATTCCGAATTTATGGCAAAATCGAAATTTATTTGCAAAATCTATCAGGAGAAAGATGGTATTCCAGCGTCCGATATTCCAATATTAGTATTGCTTTATGAAATTCAAGAAATCAGACGGATGAACAACGGATTTGGGCCAACATCTTTGATCGATGATTGTTTGAATACGGTGTACTTGAAACTTTACGAGAAAAAGTTGCTATCAATCTCGGATTTAGATAGCAATCAGTATATGTTTGTTGGTGGTGAAACCCTGACAACCAACAAAACCAAGGTTGCAAAGAGAGATATTCTAACTGTTGCAACCAGTCTTATCAAGGCCATTGATGAGGATTTAAAAGACTATAAGTTATCGGAGGATGTTGGTATTGAGAGACCGCAGCACATGTTGCCGTCGGAGAAAAGGGGTTCTGTCATAGCTAATCCGCTGCCAGATGATGGGTGCGGAGACTGGATTGTAACATCACAACATGTGATCACTTCGGCAGACGGACAATCTGTGTCGACTACTACAAATGTGGGGATGTGTGCGGATAGAGAAAGATCTGCGAACAACAAAGATGCAGCAGATGAGAGAGAAGATGAGGTAGTTGGAGAGAATGGAACCGGAGAAACAGGAACTTCAGTTATACCAGACTCTGGAGCCGGATCTGAGGCAGAAGCAGAAGCAGAAGCAGAAGCAGAAGCAGAAGCAGAAGCAGAAGCAGAAGCAGAAGCAGAAGCAGAAGCAGAAGCAGAGGCAGAAGCAGAAGCAGAAGCAGAGGCAGAAGCAGAAGCAGAGGCAGAGGCAGAAGCAGAAGCAGAGGCAGAGGCAGAAGCAGAAGCGGAGGCAGAGGCAGAGGCAGAGGCAGAGGCAGAGGCAGAGGCAGAATCAGAATCAGAATCAGAGATAGAAATAGATGCCGAAACCAAAATCAAAACCAAAAACACAATAGGAGTAGAAGTAAAAGATGAAGATAACCAAGACGACGAAAATGAGGAAGGCGTGAAAGCGGCGTGAAAGAAGACGCAAAAATGAGGGAGTGCTTTTCTTATGACGGAACTCTGGGATTCTAGATAATGGAGGCACCAGGAAGCTTTCAAAGCCACTATTGAAGAAACATCGAACTACGCGACGAGACGCTGAGAATGTTGGAGCAAGAGATAACGACAACTATGACTCCAAGAGACTTGCCTGATAGAAGAGACAGAACATACATATCGAGTCCAAATAGGAATTAGCACTGGTCGTTGCCACGATGCATGTAATCGTATAGACGTACATTGCATAGAAGGGCGCCCTGGAGAGTAGCCTCCAAAATATGTTAATATACAACTCTTTTACTACATCCTACACCCTACCATACTATCTGTATGTACATCTTTCAAACGATTAACTGCATTGGGTAATTGCCGTGCCGGTCTGGGAGGGCTTTACGCGCTTTGTCTGGTTGCCGAGGAAAACATGCTGGGAATACGTCATAGGCGGCGGGCAATCAGAATCTAGACTGTGCGCCTCATTGCGGCACAAAGAAGACAAGAAAAAAAAGAGACAAAGAGGACGGTACATTGTATGGTCCTCACTTCATTGATTGACAATTGCGGCATTGGGGATTCTTAGACTAAGCGGAATTGCGTCTTTCCTGTTACTAGTTGATTCACAAGGGCCGATTCCGTCATTTTCTCCACGTTCGGCTGTGTCTCATTGCCGCATATAACCCACTTTGTGTCATCAAGACGCGGAACTGGTCAGGCAAGACGCATCCGCAGCTTGAACTACCCACTTGACACACTTTGCTAAGGGTTCGTACTACTACCCGTGAAACTACTTGCACTATCCCTACTATCACTCCTATAATTACATCTTCTATACCTTTATTTGCGAATACGGCTTTTTCTACGGTACTTGCTGCTTTGTACCAATGATTCTCGACAGCTACCTACTTCCTCTCACAGAGCTCACAGTGTCGATTGGACTTCCAGCTCTTCTCACACTCAAAGCACTCCAGGTGACGAGTTCCATCCAATTACTGAAGAACAGTGATAATAGGACGAACAGCAACAATAATAATAATAACAGCAAAAACAACGAGGACGACAGCAGTGCTGTGCAGTATTCACAGTATGTTTTGACGTTTTGGCTTACGTACTGGTTTGTGATATGCCTCTTTGAACTAGCCGGGATCAACTCCCACGTTCGAAGTCTCATTTCAGTGCTTTACTTTTCACAAAGCGATACCTTTGTCATGCAGTTACTCAGGCTATACAATGACACACTCTTGCCCTTGGCGTGTAATATTATCCATCGCCTAATCCGAACGGATGTAACAGAGGGCGAGTTGGATAGAGCTATGGGCTACATGTTGGAAAAGATGTGTTTCGACTCGGCATCTTTTACTCATGGATTATTTGAGATGACCCTTGGTCCTCAAAGGTCGTCACTATTGTCGTTGCCAATCCAAACAACTCAATCTTTCGCAGACTCCCTCATTGGACAAGTTGTTCCATTGCAAATGCAACGAGTAAGGAGCCCCAACCCAGGAGAGAATCGTCCACGTCGCAGGAGCCAGTCTCTCAGTAATACTAATAACTCCAACAATAAGACCAATAATACAACCCTTCTTAGGAAAAAGTCATCAAAGCAAAGCTTGAGGGCTTCCAGTTGGAATGTACAGCCCCAAACGTACCTAGAAGGCCAGGATCAGTATCAAGAGTGCACACCACCTATAGCAAAAAATACTCTGAACTCTCCGAGGATTTCTTCAGGAGACCTGGTGTTTGAAGCATCACCAGAACGCCGTGGATTCAGAGAATCCATCAAAGGGTTGTTTGTGTGAACATGTCATAGATGAGGTCTCCGTACATTAGAAAGTATGTTAGATTATAGAATTATGTCATTCTTCTAGCTAGTTATATATACATGAATATAGACTGTGAAGGTTATGTTATGTCAACTTGTATGGATAGTCAACACCACGGTCTTTCCGTTTCCATATTTTTCTCTTTCTTTTGTTAACAACATGCTCGACGAATTTCTCCTCACAATACTCTTTCTTGAAGCTGCGAATGAAGTTCGGATCCCAAAGTTCTGAAGCGATACCCAAATCTTTACAGCACCGCATCAATGCATTGCTCCGGCATCCCTCGGTGGCAGTCGGGATTCCATCAGCACTGAAGTAGTCTTGTTCTCCACGAGCAATACTGACAAGACGACCCATACAAACCAATGCGTACTCCCTCGTGAGAAGGGTTGAAGTGACAATTGTCTCTGAGCGTGGAACGAGACCCCATCCTCCAGCACCAAAGGCCTTGTTGAGGATGCGACGATACTTGATTTCAGGAAGATATATGAGTCCATCTGGCTTGATTTCTATGTCAATCTCCTCTAGTTTCGAAGAAAGGATTTGTTGTGCTGTTTCGGGGAAGGCCTGCGTAGCTAGACCAAAGAACGATGTTGGCCAATGAATCTCTGTTCCTGGATGAGAGTCTGCAGGAGGTGTGTCGTGCAATGACATCTTAAACATCTCCTCCAGAGTCTTGGACCCCAACGGAGAAGATGTGACGACTGAAGTTCCTGATACGCCTACTGATTGTCTTTGGGACTGGCCAACCTGTAGACCAAACTCTGGAGGGTCAAAGAACACATCTTCTGGGATATCTAGAGGGTCAGAAGAGGTAGAGGTAGAGGGAGTTGCAGGAGTAGGAGTAGGAGTGGTATTAGTAGTGCTGGATGCAGCAGCAGCAGAAGCAGTTTTTGTAGTTCTCGTAGCCGTTGTCTTCTTAGGTGTTAGCGTCTTCTTTGTCGCAGTAGCATATGACCGCGAGAGTGTACGGAGAATCGAGGTTCGTAGCATTGTCGAAAGGTACTCCGTAGCCGGTAGCGGTATTCCCTTTGGTGAAAGCAGCGACTCCCTTAAGAGCTTTATTTGGTCTCTTCAAAGGATTGTCGTCTTACCCTTTGACCACCATCCAAACACCTTACCCATCTAAGTATTTTACTACTGTTATGTGCTACGCCCATTGCCAGCACCCGCCACCCGCGAAAACCAATGGGTTCTTATATAAGCATATATTATGTAAAGGCATATGGCACAGCATACTTGAACGAGAGTGAACCAGCCTGAAAACATTGTACGTGCTTGTTTGTGGGTGCCCAATTGGTTCTGTAAAGACACATATGTCGTTTCTAGACATAATTGAGAGTGTGGATAGCTTTGATTCCCGTAGTGTCGAGAGCGATGGATTGTTCACGCTGATTTCGCACGATGGCTTGTGCGAGCTTGGGTACGTTATCCCGACGGTAGCTCAGCAACTATCGTACTTCCCGAAGGTGTTTATCGTCGAAGCGTGTACGATTCGTCTCTCACCGGAGCTCGATACTTTGGGGAAACGAACTGAGGCCATTGCAGTGGTTGCGCTGGAGCTTCGTAAGCTTGATCTCTTTGAGACCCTCCGGGGATGGAGAGACGAACAGTACGTCGTGTACTATCCACAACATTCACCTTACATTTTGGTGGAACGTGCGTTCTGTCCTCTATTAGGTGTTGCCATGTATGGTGTGCATGTTGTTGGGTACATTCCACCAGCCATGGGGAACCCACAATGGCGATTCTGGGTACCACGGAGATCCATCACCAAGCCTACCTTCCCCGGACTGCTCGATAATACCATTGCAGGAGGAATGGGGTACCCCTATGGCGCACTGGAAACGGTCATCAAGGAGAGTCATGAGGAGGCCGGGATCGAGAAAGAGTACCTGGAGAGTCACCTCAGAGCAGCCGGGATTCTATCGTACATCTACCGCAACCACAAGGAAGGCGGGCTGATCCAGCCGGAGACTCAGTACATCTACGATTTGGAGTTTGACGAAACGACAAGACCATTCCCTGTGGATAACGAGTGCGAGGACTTCCGACTGATGCCATTGGATGAAGTTGTGCGCCACCTCTATGCTGGGGACTTCAAGCCTAATTGTGCGTTGGTGATGGTTGACTTCCTCATTAGACACGGCCTCGTCACTGCTGAGTCCGAAGTGAAGTACGCAGAGATTATCCAACGGTGCCACCGATCAATCCCTTTTCCAGGGAGGTAATAAAAATATTGACACCAATACAGTAATAGCATATAAAACAATGACAATATGGCATTAGCGATGGCATCAGAGGACGAACTACGTTGGGGCCGTGGCATTAACAGTAGCTCATACTGTCTAGTAATAATGAAAAACATTATAGCCCATTATTATATTAACAATTTACCATAGTTCTGTAACAATAATGATATTATCTAACAGGGTAGAACTTGCACACAGGAATAATATCAATATCATTATTATCATCACATCACCACAACAAAAATAACAATGAGAAGCACGGTAACCAAAAAAATATAACTATGCTAAAGAATCAGTACCCAGCGCTTTGAATCACATAATGAGATCAGCCGTATGCTGCAACAGAGCCAGAACTATTGATGATTAGAACAATTCAAACACTAATACCATTACTATCACACGATTACAGTAACGTAACCACAATAGATACGGCAATACGGTCAGAAAATTGTAACTATGTTATAGTATTGCAGGGTGCGCTGTGTGAAGATGGCTACAAATATAGTAGTTGTTCATAATTGAGTTATCCAAACCCCTGGAAAACTAGACTAAAGCTCTTACGATAACCCCGTAGTATCTATCTCGTATAATAGCAATAAGATAAAGTAACTACAACAACAAAACCACGCCACATATGAAACACATATTTCTAGAAATATCGTAACTGCAGCGGTACACAATAGGAGTAGGCTACTACATTATCACGAGAACCGGAACAAGAACATTACGACAACGCAATTAGCGACACAATAAAAATAAACAATAACAAAACTAAAATTAAAATTAAAAAGGAAATATCAATCTAAAATACAATAGCTAACAATTGCAATAACAACTACATTAATAAATCTACAGGATATCTAAATAACGTACCACACTATGCACATCTCTAGCCACACAAACATTGCTTTGGAGAAGTGTTATGAGCCCTGTCATAACGCGAAAAAGTTCTTGACGTGTCCCTTTACGTACGCCAGACGTGTACAATAAACATTCGTGGCTTTCTTGTCATCCTGGCGATCCTCCACATTTTAAACCCGTTTGAACGGTTTTCTCTTCTACTCCAAGGACACAACACGTGAAGCATGTCGACTGTTCGTAAGAGGAATACACGTGGGGCAAAGCATGGTGCCACTCCTCCACCAAAGGACGACGATGACTTCGTTCTTGAGAAGCTCTCTTCGGTTACGAAAGAGAGCTCCGACACGGAGAGCCGTCTTCACCATAACGTCGCTTTAGCAGCACTCACGGCATTGTCGTTTTTCATCAGGTTCTACAGGATCACCACGCCGAAGGAGGTTGTGTTTGATGAGGTGCATTTTGGTAAATTTGCGTCCTACTACCTACAACGCACGTACTTCTTTGATCTGCATCCACCGTTCGGTAAGCTGCTCATTGCGTTTGTAGGCTACCTTGTTGGGTACGATGGTTCCTTCAAGTTCGACAATATTGGTGATTCATACATCACAAACAAGGCTCCTTATATTGCTTACCGTTCGCTCTCCGCAATCCAGGGCTCGCTCACGGTTCCTGTGCTATTCCTCACACTTAGAGAACTTAACTACTCCATCGCCACATCTGTGCTTGGTGCTATGTTTGTGCTCTTTGACAATGCTCATACTGCTGAGACAAGACTAATCTTGCTTGATGCTACGCTTATTCTCTCCGTTGCGTGCTCCATCTACGCATACGTCCGTTTCATGAAGGAACAGCAGAAGAAATCATACACTGGAGCTTGGTGGTTGTGGTTGGCTCTCACTGGTGTCGCCTTATCATGTGTGATCTCCACCAAGTACGTTGGTGTATTTACGTTTATAACCGTTGGTTTCGCTGTCATTCTTGACTTGTGGCACTTGCTTGACATCAACACAGGCTTGACAATCCGCCAGTTCACCAGACACTTTGTCATCAGATTCTACGGTCTTATCGTGCTTCCATTCATTATCTACCTTTTCTGGTTCTACGTCCACTTTGAAGTTCTCAACAAGTCTGGTCCTGGTGATGGATTCATGTCTGCTGACTTCCAGGAGACCCTTGGTGACTCTCCACTTGCAAAAGAGTCAAAGCAGGTCAACTTCTATGACAAAATCGTGATTAAACACCAAGATACTGGTCTGTTCCTCCACTCACACGACAGTCGTTACCCACTCCGTTACGAAGATGGACGTGTCTCTTCTCAGGGTCAACAGGTCACCACTGTTAATGGAGAAGATGAGAACAACCAGTGGATCGTCATGCCACCAACAGACTGGCCAGAGGACAAGAGATCGGGTCAGCCAGTTAAGGTTGAAGACGTTTTCAGACTTTTCCACGTTGGAACCCAGTCTTTCTTACTTGCCCATGATGTTGCTTCTCCTCTTTACCCTACAAATGAAGAGTTTACAACGATCAAGGGTGACGCCCTTACAACTAGGTTCAATGAGACCTTGTTCAAGTTCCAGGCCGCTGATAAGGCTAGTAAGAACTCAATCATCAAGACAAAGGCAAACAAGCTTCGTGTGCTCCATAGAGATACTGCTGTTGCTATGTGGACCCATGATGATGTCACCTTGCCAGAATGGGCCTTTAGCCAGTACGAAGTTAACGGTAACAAGAAGATCACCGAAGGTGGCAACACATGGACCATTGATTCTATTGTCGATTTGAATGACTCGCGTCAGTTCTACATGCCAAAACCAATTAAGAAGATTCCATTCTTCAGAAAATGGTGGGAGTTACAATACCAAATGCTCGACCAGAACAACAAACTCTCCAGCTCACATCCATATGCTTCCGATCCACTCTCTTGGCCAGTTTCATTGAGCGGTGTCAGTTTCTGGACAAAGAACGAAACAAGACAACAGATCTATTTCATTGGTAACGTTTTTGGCTGGTGGTGTGAGACTATTGTTATTGCACTGTTTGCAGTTCTTTTCCTTGCTACTAAGTTGGCCGAACAGAGAAACATCAACATCTTGAGTGACACTCAGAGAAAGCAATTTTTCAATATTGGCTTCCTCTATATCGGTTATCTCTCTCATTACGTTTTCTTCTTCCTCATGGCAAGACAGAAATTCTTGCACCACTACCTCCCAGCTCACATGATTGCTGGTCTCTTGACAGCTGCCATTTTGGAGTTTGTCTTTGGTAGAGGTAGAAACCATCTGATCGCCGTTGCTGTTGTTGCTACTGGTCTTATCGTCACTTTCTGTTTCTATGCACCAATTACTTATGGTGATATCGCTCTAGATGTTAGTGGTGTCCACTCTAGAGAGTTGATGAAGATCAAACTCCATTTTGGAAAATGAGAATTACGAGACGAGAATCAATAGAACGCAGTTTTTCTGCCTGTTAAAAGACAAAAACAATAAATAATGTCCCAGATAATATACCAAGTAATAGCATTTACAGCCAATGCGGCGAACACCTTTCTCTAACACCCAAAAAGAATCATTTATTGTCAAGAAACAGATCTCTTTTATGTCCAGGAGAAATTCCAATCTTGTATAAACACCCACAAAGATACTATATGTAAAACTCTTTTGTTTTGTAAAAGAATATAAAAAAACAGGCCCCAAAGAAAGTAAAAGAACTGAAACAGAAAGAGAAAAACCATAGCCATTTTTTTAATAAGACAGTCACAGTCATGGCAGAGATCATATCTTTTGTCTCTTTGCCATGGAACTATCAACGCCAGCCAAAATGTCAGGAACGGACGCAACAGCTGAGACCGAGTTTCTTGGTGCACCAGCAGCAGTGCTTGTCTGATAAATCAACGGCGTTCTCGCAGTCAAGTGTTTTTCTAGCATCAAATATAGATCATCCTTCGTAAAAGGTTTAGCCAATATATCACTCATTCCATGCTGTAAATATGTTACAAGGTCGTTGTCATCAATATTACCGGTCATAGCGATGATTGGAGTTCTGTTGTCAAAGTTTCTGACGATGGAAGTAGCAGTTGCACCGTCCAAGTTAGGCATAATAATGTCCATGAAAACAATGTCGTACCGAGACTTCTCCAGTGCGTTGATGGCAGTTAAGCCATCCGAAACCACTTCCACAGTACACCCGTACTTTACCAGGAACTTACGGCACAGTTGGATGCAGACATTGTCGTCTTCAACTAATAGAACATGGAATCCTGGCTGTAATGTCCCAGCAACCTTTGGAGGAGATTGAGAAGCCGATGGTGGTGGTGCCAGCCCGTGGCCAATGGAAGGGCGTTGTTGTGAAGACGCAGATCCACTACGATTACCAGAAGATGGGGGAACCGGTGTTGGAAGCTGTTGCTGTTGCTGTTGCAACATGATAGATGGTGCATCTAGCTGTGGGAGGTCAAGCTGTGGAATTTTAATGCCATGGCTGATTAAGGTGTTGACAAGGGTGTTCATGCTTCTGAAGTAGCGATCGTTGGTGTTTTTCATCGTGATGATGGACTCAATCACCGTTGTATACTTCTGGTTCATAGTTTTGAGCTCCTTCACCAAGTTTTTGTTCTCCTTTTGAAGCAACATAATGTTATCCTCTAGCCTTGTTATTGCTTCGGAGCTCATACCATCGTCGGCTACTCGCCTCTGGACAGGTCCTTTTCTCTTGATACACTCAAGGGCCTCTCTATCGTGCCTTCTAAAGTCAGGGTGTTTAAACTCCCACGCACTCTCCCCGTACTCGTTCTGTTGTTTCTCCTCATTTGACATTTTCACCTTGTGGAAGTCATACTTGTTGAGCTGGCGTACAAAGGATGCAAAGTTGGAGTGCTTGAAGTGCTTGGGAAGTATCTCCTTGGTAAACTCGTTGGTGTCCATCACCACAAACGAGTCACCATTCTGGGTCCACCTTACAATGTTCTGGTACGAGTTATCCTCAAGCATCAGGAAAAGCTTTTTGACAAAGTCAGTTGAGCCCGAGGTTGTCGAGGATGTGTTGTTAAGAGGAATGCCTAACGATTGGCTTAGCGGTAGCGCAGAATCTGTTGCTGAGTCGTCCATTGTTGATTTTGGGGGCATTGGGTGTGCCGCCCGGGACCAGTGCTATCAATTGCACTAAACAAAGGGCAAAAAAAGAGGTGGGAGGGGAACAAGGCGAGAAGGTCAGCAACCAGTTGTCAAAGGTCCAACGGTAGCCAATCGATTGTTGTTGTTGTTGTTGTCGATGGGTGAAAAAAAACACGGCAACACTCAACAGCCGTGCTTTTGTTGTAAAAGAACAACGAAGCTGAGTGATGTTGATGAAGTGTCAGCTTGCTAGCGACCCAAGGCACAAGTTGGCACTGTGTGGGACGAGCGAACGCCGATCAGGGTCCGTGCAGTGGGAAGGAGTGAGTTGATGGCACAATTAATTAACGGCCCCGTTGCTTGGTACCTTAACCTCTCTCAAGATAATCCGTACCCACTGAGTGTTTGGAGGCCAGGGTTAAAAAAAGGTCGCCTGATTGTTGCACTTGGTGGTGCTCTTTGCCACGCGTGAAGTGAAGGCACTGGCGATTGGCGGTCTAGAACGTCTACAAAATTTCCATGACGTAATCCACGGCTCTTTTTTTCTGGCTTTCGGCGCGGTAGGGCCACACTGGTGGTCTTCCATGTACCACGGGGTTTAGTGCCCGGTTCCGGCTCCTACGAACAATAGCAATTGTTCCCATTTTAGCGGTGGGAAGACGTCATGGTGTCGATGCGAGATGGATGCGCGTTCCATGGGCCCTCGTTCCATCTTTCCCGGTTTGTTGCCCCCCGTTTCTGTTTCGGATCCGTTTTGAACCTCTGCTGTATTGTTTGTGTTTCGTCTTGTTTCTTTTTAACCGTTTGGGAATGGAGTCGGTTCTAGTCGTCTTGTGTTAGTTGTTGTGTTAGGTTATTACGTCGTTCCGTCTGTTGTAACTGATAGTCTTGGTCACGCGAGTGGGTCGTTTTTGTGTGGTTATTGTTTTCCCTCATTATCTCCTTGCCTGTGTGGGTTCCACTGTATGCTCCACGTACGAACGTACATACACACAGACATACGTACGTACATACACCTTCCATCTCTTACAATCTTCTAGAGCTTCTAGAGCCTCCATAGAATCATGTTCGTAATCACCACATTGTTCACCACCAAGTAACCTTCTTTCGTGGTCTTCACCTTGCCAGCACCAAGAAGACCATGCTGCTGATTAGATGGCGATATAAATACCCGTGTGCCTTCTTCCAACTCAAGCCCGTTGATACGAAGAACCTTAAACACCTTTGCGTGCCCCATGGTCCCGCCGTCAGCCGGACATGCCCCATTGTCATCGTATAACACATTCTCGTAGTAACCGTCCACAAAACTCTTTTCGATATCTAAGTTACCATACCCAATTTTCCCAGGAACAAGTACCTCAAACACAATTCGAAGGCCATTGAGATCCCGAACCCACAGGTCGCTTGTGGTACTCGCACGCTCTCCCATGGGGACAATATACTCCAACAATGGGCTTGGCAAGTTCTTGACTGTCATGTCTCCAATGTGGTAATCAACGGTAACTGTATTAGGCTCTCTGTCACAGAAGGCTTTGGGAGGCGAAAATGTGGTGTAAAAATCTCGACTAACTTCCAGCTCCAGAGGGCTATTCTCATACTGTTCAGTAAAAACGGAGTCTATTAGGAACGACTTTGGATTGTCCAAGTAATTGGAGAAAAGGCCACTGGTACCAGGCCATACTGGGCAATCAGCGTTATCAAGCGGTAGAAGCTCATAGCCCAATTTTTCAAGCCATAGCCTTTCAAGTATGTCTGCAGAAAGCGACGCAATATCGTCATCAGATTTCTCATTACCATCTTCAAATAAACCCTTGATGTAACTAGCAACATTTGCTAGTTCTTTGCGAGGCCACTTTCGGATCTTTTCTAAAATTGCGGACATAGTACTAGAATGGTCATCATGCCCCGATGTTTTCGTAGCCCCATCAGCAATGGAGGTCAAATGTGCTCTCTTGTGATCGTTGTATTGCTTCAATACACCACTTGGCACCCAAAAAGGATGCCCTTCCGTAGAGAAAAT
This sequence comes from Petasospora xishuangbannaensis, assembly GCA_030585085.1. Taxonomy (NCBI): domain Eukaryota; kingdom Fungi; phylum Ascomycota; class Saccharomycetes; order Phaffomycetales; family Wickerhamomycetaceae; genus Petasospora; species Petasospora xishuangbannaensis. The sequence goes on along the minus strand of JAJMBV010000038.1, from coordinate 41,953 downwards.
GAATTCCTCCTTATTAAAATCGTTATTCTCATCAAACAGCAGATACAGGTACATAAAAGTCTCACTGAGCACAAATGACTCCATGCGATCCTGCATTTCCCTCGTTCTAACATCTTTGAAACCAGCAAAACCACAGGGGGCCATAAATAATGTTTCGTAGTCATTGAGAACAGCTTCACCCATACGTAGATATATTGGGTCTTTAGTGGAACGATACAAATAGTACGTCGACTCGATAAATTCTGGTCTTAATGGATACCATTCTAATGAAATAGGATCTTCGACTGGTGATGAACCTCTCTGTTCTGATGGGGGGTAGATGAAGTTCCAACGCTCTGGAATTCCGTTATATTTGTTCCACAACTTCACAAATGGCTGGTGGGTTAAAACGGCATCCTGTACCTTACCTGCAAGCACTAACAATCCAGGAAAAAATGCACTGAGGGCATCAATCCATGGGTTCATCTGAACACCCGAATCAACGTGAACATTGGTAAGGAACCACTTATAACGCGAATGGGTTGATAACGCTTGATAAGCTTTATTCCAAATCTGGTACAACTCCTCATCATCAAATAGAATTGCACCTTTTAATGCGTACTCATAGAATGAGTCTATCGATGCACCAACACCAGTGACAGCGTTCAGCCACTGCCCTTCTATTGGGTTGACGCTCATAGGAAGCAAATCTAACCTACTTCTGGAATTCCATAGAGAAATATATGCGGCTTTTGAAACCTCTTCGAATTCGGTGTTGTTTGTGAGAATAGAGAGTAGTGTCATCTCAAGCATAGGTGACGCGGCACCTGCAGTGCATGTCTCTTGGATAAGATCATGAGGGAGCTTCTGTTTACTATCATGGAGATTTACTCGGGCAAGAGGAATCCCGGAAGATGTTTGATAAGCGACTGCTAATCTTCGGCCAAGATCTTCGGCCAGCCGAAGAAGAAATCCGTCATAGTTCGGAAGTTTAAACTTATCAGTAGCGCAGAGATGTGCGGATAAGAGCGAGCCAAGTGCTCTTATGCTGGTTTCGAAGACTTGAACAGTCGAATTAATATCGAAAGAGTTCCTATCCTTCAGCATTTCGATATACTTCTCAAAGTTTACCAAATCCCCAAATATAGCGAAAGTGGTTATGCTATCCAGAAACGTTACAGAATAGTTCCCTAGCACGTCATTTCGGTGGATGTCATGGATGTCGTCCGACTTTTCATGCCTTGTACAGCTCAATGGCCGGATCTCATCCGCAGGGTACGCATAGTCCATGTATGAATTCCAGCCATGGTCGAAGAGGGTTCTTGTGCGTCTCTTAAGCTCTTCAAGATGAACCTTAGTGAATGAGCCTTCGACTATTGGACTTGAGTAGTTGGATTTTTCTTCCAGTAGCGAGCCTGCCTCTTCCAGTAGTGTTCCTGTTACAAAAGATAGCAATCCGAGCACAAAAATTAGCAGAACTGACTGGTGCATGTCATGTGTATAGTAAAGCGGGTCTAGAATAGTCCAAAGCCTTCTGTTCTCGCACCCTTCAACTGTACAGCGACGATGCCCTCGCTAACCCTCATAGCCATGTCGATGATGTGTCAACATATTCCGAGGGCGCGACTTCCGACCACATTGTTTACTATTGGACAAAAGAGGTAGAGCTATGACGTGCGTCTACTTGACTTCCCTCGCCACTTCCATAAGTTCAAGAACTGTTCCTTCTAAGAAGAATTCTGTTTCTCCCAATCTGTGTTTATAACAAGGAATATCGAGAACGGTCGTTAAGACGGAATATCCCATCGCCATTTGCGTATCTGAGAAACATTCCGACTTCAATACATAGCGAATCCGTACGATCCGTTGGATCTCTATCTCTCTATATACGCCACATTTCCAGATCACTATTTCCACCACCATGTCCGAGAATTCACAGGCACCATCATCACAACCTGTTCAACCACTCCATCCGATCTTGGACAGCAAGGAGAATGTCACCAAAGCGAGAGTCCAGGAGTTGGTCCATCAACAGTAAGTATACACACGTGGAGCCCCTGTTACCGCCAGGCTCCTTAAACATTGCTCTCCATGGTTACCCAGCTCCTAACAAACCCCACTAAAAGGAAACTGCAGTATGTCTCACCATCTGACAGAAATGAGAATATGTCTCCAACGTCTAAGAAGCTCATGAACCACAAGATGCGCCATTTGTATGAGTAAGTTGACACTATATTGCCCATGTCTATTGGATATGTTACTAACCAAGACTAAACAGCAACCCAGTCAAGAAGTTGTCCGGTCTTAGATTGGAAACAGCAAGCTCATCTGCACCATCCACTGCATCCAATGAAACCGTGAATAGCACAACTCAAAGTGGGTTCGGGAAGAGCGCGCAGTGATACACTTTTGTGCTGGTTCACTTCGGCTGGAAAAACATCAAATTGCGGAGCTTGGGGGATATTTAGTACGGATGTGTTTTTGATAGTTGTTAAACATGGATTATTCTATTATTGGTTATTGGATGGTTATTCTTTTTTATATGTCTTTTTTTATAAGTGTGTTTTCTTCTCTGGTTTTGTTCTTATTTTGCTTTTAGAGAGGTTGTTCTTGTAACGCAGCTTGTGGATCTGCGATGACTGTTCTCATCAACTCCATCAATGCTTTCTAGAACTGCCTTCTCTATTGCTATGACTACCCCAACTCAGCGAATTCCCTCGCTTAAATATAGTTACTAGTTTATTATTCCAAAAGAACTCCGTAGCTGAAACCTGTACATTTTTCACGCTAGAATACAACTAATTTGGTATATTTCTATATATTCTCATTGATTATCGATCTAGGTTTTTGTTATAGTCACGTGGTAGGGCAACAGTTTTCCTTTGGTGTTCAGGTGTTTCCGCGATTGCTCGCAAGAGTGGGCATGCTCTTACAAAATGTATACAAAAAGAGCCATTGTAGGGCGCGCACACCGCGAAAATGGGACTGCTTTGTCATGATCGAGGTGGAAAATGAAAAAAAGTGAAGGACAGGCACTTCAACACAACGACGCTAGCGAGAAGGTCTAGTCAGTATAGACCTATAAGAGTATTTCCTAGACAAAATGGGTAGAGGTCCAAAGAAGCACATGAAGAGATTGGCAGCACCATCTCACTGGTTGTTGGACAAGCTTAGTGGTGTGTACGCTCCACGTCCATCCGCTGGTCCTCACAAACTTAGAGAGTCCTTGCCATTGATTGTCTTTCTCAGAAACCGTCTTAAATATGCTTTGAACGGCCGTGAGGTCAAGGCTATCTTGATGCAGAGACACGTTAAGGTTGACGGTAAGGTCAGAACTGACGCTACCTTCCCAGCCGGTTTCATGGATGTTATCACTCTTGAGGCTACCAACGAGAACTTCAGATTGGTCTACGACGTTAAGGGTAGATTCGCTGTCCACAGAATCACCGACGAGGAGGCTTCTTACAAGCTCGCTAAGGTTAAGAAGGTCCAGCTCGGTAAGAAGGGTATCCCATACGTTGTCACCCACGATGGTAGAACTATCCGTTACCCAGACCCATTGATCAAGATCAACGATACCGTCAAGGTCGACTTGGCCACTGGTAAGATCACCGACTTCCTTAAGTTCGACACTGGTAAGACTGTCTACGTTACTGGTGGTCGTAACTTGGGTCGTATTGGTACTATCGTCCACAGAGAGAGACACGATGGTGGTTTCGACTTGGTCCACATCAAGGACTCCCTCGACAACACTTTCGTTACTCGTTTGTCCAACGTTTTCGTCATTGGCGAGGCTGGTAAGCCATGGATCTCCTTGCCAAAGGGTAAGGGTGTTAAGCTGTCCATTTCTGAGGAGCGTGACAGAAGAAGAGCTCAGTCTGGTTTGTAAATTCGTTGAGGTTATGAATCTTAAGAAGAGGATTTTGTTATGGAGTGATTTAGGTGTTCTTTTGATGAAAGAGGGAATATCTGATCTTTGAAATAAGGGAAGAGAGATGATGGATGACACTGTTTTCTTATGTTTTTGTTGCATCATTTTTATTAATGATTGTGTGGCTTTTCCCAAAGGGCCGCACCTTGTACTGTTATTTGGCTTTATTCCATGGAATCATCCAGTCGTGGAATCCAAAAAAAATAAAGGTTATAAAAGGTAAAAAGAAACTCATACATTTGTAGTGAATTATTTGAAAGCGAAGTGCTGTTTCAACAGTTTACCCGTACTGAGTCCACCATAGTAATGTACATCTTTGCTGGTGTAACTCTGCGGTGGAGAGCTGCTTGCATGCTCTTTTAACGCGTTTAAAGCCTCCAAGATAAACGATTCTATAAAGTCATAAAACACAAGATCCGCCATATCACTATCAGGGTCACGCTCTTCATAGGAGGCAATGATATTTGGCGAAGCGTAGTAAGGCACCGTGTTGTGGTAGACGTCATCACCATCACAGCCAAAGTCATCATATGTAGTGTAACCATCTTTGAAGTTTTTGTCACTCACAACGGGGCAGCCTTGGGGTTGCAGCACATTCACATTCATCAATGCGTTCATCTCACGTAACATGCTGTTTTTGTATTCTATTGACAGCTTTTCTGGTGATGATAGCTCTTGCATGATATAATCACCCGCATTCAAATATGGGGCAACTTTGACAGCAAGAGACTTTGGTACAGTAATAAAGACCCATTTGTTCTGGAAAGGCGAAACAATGAATTCAGTGTCCTTTGTAAATTCTCCCTTATATAAGTCATAACGAATGCCTCCAGAGTTCACCAAAATAGCTCTATTGGTCTCTTGACTTCTTCCAATTTCATTCTGTATCATGGGTAAGATGGTGGAGTTCAAAAGAGTATAGATACTAAGGTTATGACCATAAGGATATACATTCATGAGGAAGGATTCTGGAACATATCCGTAGCTTTCTGTGAGGTTTAATTGCTCTCTTAAGTCATTAATATAGTTGCTCAACTTGAGACCTTCCTCAGTATCAAATTCTTTCTTAGAACAACCCGCATGATGGACAAAGCTCTCTCTATTAAAATCGATATATCTCCTGTTAAATGATGGGCGATGCAAATTAGCTGTCAAGTTAACGGATAACCACCCAAGGGTCTCACAGTAACGTCCACTTTGCAAACCTGTTGCTTTGTAATCATAAAACGCAAAGTCACGGATATGAGAGTGGCCACCAAAATATTGGATGAGAAGGTTTGGGTACTGTCTGCGAAGATGCACGTGCAGCTTCAGCATTTCCTCATTTTGGAAATCTGTTACCGGAATATGGCCAAATACCACAATGTAATCGAGTGAATCCTCTGGGAAAGAGTCAAGGATTTTCTGGAATGACTCTTGGTCAAGGGTATCAGCGATTGACGTTACCCGTGTCTTTGCGTTAAATCTTCTGAAATCGAATAAGAATGACAGCGCGAGGACTCTGCTACTTCGGTTTGGAGTGATAAAGTACCTATATCTATTCCCAAATGGGACCCATGTGTCATTGTCTAGCAGATATTCCACGTTAGTGGAGACGTACTTTTCTCCGAAGTGTTTCACGGAGACATCATGCTCAAGAATAGATGCTTCTTCGGTATAGAGCTCATGGTTTCCAATAGTCACCAAATCGTAATCCATCCTGTTAAAAATTGGCAAGGAGTACATTCCATTTGGAGTGGAAGCATCGCTGAGGCCATTGCCATCATGCTTGTCGCCCGTATCAACAATCAGCAGGTCGACCCCAAGACTCTCTGCCTTAGTACGGAGGTGCCTTGACAAGGAAACCAAGTCACCCCAATCACCGCTGAACTGCTTCTGGTTTATATGACCGGCATACCATCCGTGTGTGTCAGTAGTATGTGCAAAGTTGAGATCTCCCCAGATTATCTCTCTAAACTGCGAGTGCTTTGGGGGTGAGATATGTGGCTGTTGCTTGGTACTGAAAGAGCTGACAACTGTACTAGCAGCGAACACCGCTAGAAAAGCTATGTTTAAAGTGGAGCACACCATTTAAGGCTTCAACAACGACCAAAAACCGCTCCAGATGTTATGCTATTACCTCTCGATCTGTGTAGAGCGAACAGACCAGAGTGTGGAGTGATTGGGTATTACTCTTGCTCACTCTCAACTACTTATCACCTTTGAGGTTACGTGCACCATAACGTTTCCTGATTCAGCAAATGTAGAGATACAGTTCGGGAGACTGCAATCGGGGACTCGAGGGACTCAAAAAGGCGCACTGGTCTAGGATCCGGAGTCTCGAAAAAGGCCCAGTTTCGCGACTGTCGCTCCTAAATGTAGTTGTGGGGCAGCAAAAAAAAGGCAAGAAAGGATCGTACTGAGCGGTAAGAGGCCGTCCAGAACAACCTTTTAAGGCGTTATCTTGGCTTAGAATCATCGCTTTAAGATGTCGCAGACTAATGAGAGTGAACTGGCATTGGACATGGAGTCGAGTCCTAAGCCATTTATACGCTATCCGCACCCTCGTATCTTTACGGAGGAGTACAAGCCAATCAACACTTGGGCCAACACCAAGACGGCTCTGTCGTATGCCTCTATCATTGGTCTTTTGACTGTTGCCACGACCAACGCTGTTGCTAAGGAAAAGATCGGTGCCCTCAGTATCGTTACTCGCAGCGGAAAGCTCTGGACCACCATTGTGCTGACAGCTGGTGCTTATAAGTTTGCGTCAGGTTCCATCGCCAACTTGAGGGAGAAGAACGATAACGTGAACGAGTTCTATGCTGGTGCCATTGGTGGTGCGACCGCTGGTATCTTTACCCGCAACCTTGTGAAGGCTGTTGGGTATTCGTTCTTCGGTGGTTGTCTTGCAGCCACTGTGTACTGGTGTGGTTCTCTGGTAGGCAAGGCAAGTGCCAGTTCGTTCGCGTTCCGTGGTGAGGGAATCGAGAACAACTTCAAGGTGAAGAAGTCGTCTGTTGTAGAGAGACAGGGCTTCTGGGATGTTGCTAGAAGAAGACCTCTCAGTCAGACTCTTGAGCAATTGGGCGAGGGTATTTTCAAGTTCTGAGGTGCTGGTTGTGCTTAGTGCTCGTTGTGCTTAGTACTTCATGGTGATGGAAGACGCGGCTCCACACAGCCACTCCTCCACCCCATGGTCTACCGTTTCAACCACCTATTACTGCATTGAGAGAACCTCTAGCCTATCAAGACTTGTCTCCGATACCATCCCATCCATCCCATCCCTCCTCCGCTACCTCGTTTGCAGCAAAAACGCTCCGCTGGCGTCGGTGCTGACGTCATGCAAAGCAGACCCTCTTTTGGAGGGGCTTCTTTGACTATTTATCTACTATTTATTTACTTATTTATTACGTGTGGCCATTCTCAGATGGGCATGTGCCTATATTCCGATAACTACACATTATACACTCCCCTTTCCAACCACTCTCTTCGTTTCTCCCATGTTTTTATGCCCAAAACCCTACTTTATAGAGATAAACACCTCTGTGCTTCTCGGCTGTCCGCCCGCTCTGCCTAAAGCCCAAAGACCCTGCCAGCCAGCCAGTTGCGGCGGGCGAAATTGTAAGGGCGCGCGAGAAATGCACTTTGCTTTTTAAACGGTGCGGGCCGCACGCGCTCGGACTCAAAAAATTTGCCCTGTGCGCTATCAACACCGGGTGCTTAACACAAGAGGTGGAATCCGGTGGTAAAGACATTCCACAGAACTGTGAACACTCTGAGGGTCTTTGTTGGAGCGTGTGACGTCTGGTAAGTGTGGATAGCGTGGTGTTTGCGTTTGTTAGGGCGCTTAATGGGGTGATTGGAGGAGCGCTTATCGCTGCCGTGGTGGTAGTCTCTCTCTCTCATCGTGCTTTGCCCCTGATTAGACCGATTCAGCATAGGGCCTTTTTTGGTAGCAAAGCGGCGGTTGTGGCCGTGGCGGGTCCAGCAATACCCATTGTGTTGTCGAAATCGATACTAACACGAGCACAGAGCCTCTTCGACTTGATACTTTTCTGCCCTTCTGAACAGAACGCTTTGCTATATTCCAGGTTTTCGTGGACCAAGCTTTTCTTCGCTCCTCTGAAACCTATTTTTTTTCCTCTTTCTGTCCCTGTCCGCATTTCTATCTGCCATTTCTCTTTTCGTTTCCTTGTCTGAGGCTGTCTTTGTCTCTGCTCCTGTCCCTCTCTTCTCTTATACACATATACATACACTATACTACTATCTCTCCCACAAGCCATTGCCAACATAAGGCGTCGCACACATAACCCGTCGCTCACATAACCCGCTACTCACACGGGTAATTTCTCATACACACCGCACGAGTCTCGCGTGAACCCGCAAACACCTCCGTCTTTATACACAAAATCACCTACCCAAGGCTCGGTAGAGTCCCACTTCAGTTATAGAATCCTTTTCTCATTACACTAAATGGTTGACTTTGCAAAGACTCTTTTCGGTTTTGGTGGTTTCCATAAGGCTCCAGCCACTAGTGCTGAGAGAGCCCACCAACTTACGCAAGACGGCCCCCTGGAAGAGAAGCAGAACGGTCTTGTACTGCTACAACAACAGCAGCAACAACATCAACAACTGCAACAACTGCAACAACAGCAGCAGCACGGGTCTCAATTGCTCAATTTCCAACATACAGCGACCCCTACTACTGCATTGAGCGAGGGTTCCTTCGCAGTCGGAACAACTACCAAGTCCAACCAATACCAGCCACAGGATGTGCTGTCACAGGTGGCTAGTCACAAAACAGGTTCCACAGCTTCCAATGCCCTCTCAGCAAAAGACGCCTTCAAAAATGGTGCTGTGGCTGTCAATGCGCCTGCTAAGCATGAAGAAATGCAGCCACCGAAGGGCAAACTTAAGGTGACAATTATTGAGGCTAAGAACTTGCTAACAAGAAGCACTAATGCTCATCCATACGTCGTCTGTACATTCGAGAGTGCAGAGTTTATCTCGCATGGTCCCGAGAGTGTTGACAACCACCCGGCGTATGGCAGATCTGGCCTGCCATCGGCAGCAAAGAAGCCAATGTATACTAGACAGTCCTCATCTCAGCACATCAACAGAAACAAGAGACTTGTTCCTAAAATGTCCCATGAGGAAATATATTCCAATAATTCAAACCCCGTTTGGCATCACGAGGCCATCTTTGATGTGGCTGGATCCCACTCTGAGCTTGATATCTCCGTGTATGACTCTGACGAAACCTTCTTGGGTCATGTGAGAATAGCTCCAAGTATCCAGACTAACAACAAGTCTGTTGAATGGTTTAAGCTTCAACCAAGAGTTGAAGGTGAACAGGTTGACGGTGAAATCAAAGTCAGCTACGAATATACAACCACGGGTAAGAAGCATTACGGCCCAGAAGATTTTGAAGTGCTGAGACTACTCGGTAAAGGCACTTTTGGCCAAGTGTTCCAAGTTCGTAAGCTCGATACTGACCGTATCTATGCCATGAAGGTTTTATCCAAGAAAGTCATTGTTAAGAAAAAGGAAATTGCTCACACAATTGGAGAGCGTAACATCTTGGTTAGAACTGCAACGGCTGCTTCGCCATTCATTGTCGGCCTAAAGTTCTCCTTTCAGACTCTTGCGGACTTGTACCTTGTGACTGACTACATGTCTGGAGGAGAGCTCTTTTGGCATTTGCAGAAGGAAGGTCGCTTTTCTGAAGAACGTGCTAAGTTCTACATTGCCGAGTTGGTGCTTTCTTTGGAACACCTACATGACAATGGTATTGTGTACAGAGATCTAAAACCAGAGAACATTTTGTTAGATGCCAACGGACACATTGCTCTTTGTGACTTTGGTTTGTCAAAAGCTGATCTCTCAACTAATGATACTACAAACACCTTCTGCGGTACTACTGAGTACTTAGCTCCTGAAGTCTTGCTTGATGAGTCTGGTTATACTAAGATGGTCGACTTCTGGTCTCTAGGAGTTTTGATCTTTGAAATGTGTTGTGGATGGTCTCCTTTCTACGCTGAAAATACTCAGCAAATGTACAAGAATATTGCGTTTGGTAAGGTTCGTTTTCCAAAAGAGGTTTTGAGTCCTGAAGGTCGTTCTTTTGTCAAGGGTTTGCTCAACAGAAACCCAAAACACAGACTAGGTGCCCAAGGGGATGCGCGTGAACTAAAAGCCCACCCATTCTTCAATGATATTGACTGGGAATTGTTGTTACAGAAAAAGATTCCACCTCCATTTAAGCCACATCTTTCAAGTGAAACTGACACTTCCAACTTTGACCCTGAGTTTACGAATACAAGCGCTTCTGTTATCCACAAGCAGTTCCAGATAGCTTCTACACCACTGTCGCCAGGTATTCAAGCTAATTTCAAGGGTTTCACGTTTGTTGATGAGTCAGCTATGGAGGATTTCCATAACAAGAGAGCTCACCAACCATTTGGATCACTTATTGTCAGTAACACCCATTTACCACCAGATGAAGATGTCATTGAAGAAGAGGAAGATGAAGCTGATAGCAGCAATATGGATGTTGATGGTGATCACGAGATGGATGACGATTTTGTCAATGGCCGTTTTGATTTATAAGAAGTGTGCTCTATTGACGTTTATTACATGACGATATACATCTGATTTATTAATGGTTACTATTATTTTCTGTTTTCTTTTTTGGCCGTTCACTGTGTTTTTTTTTGTTCTGCTTTCAGCTTATTCGACATTCATTTGGAACTCCTCTGCTACCTCTACTGCCGCCTATTTTCACAAAATAGTAATATTTTCATTTTTTTTATCTTTTCTACTAATTTCACACGCATTTCCTATTTAAACGGTGAGTGGTGGGGCCTTCAGACTGGGTTTTTTTTTTGCTCTCCTTGGTGAACACGATACTATACTTGTTTTTCCCTTATTTTATTGAACGCTGATAGAATGTAAAGAAACCTTATGTGCTCCTTTGCAAGGTCGACAGCTGCAATATTTTGTCACATGGTTGTAATATGTACTATCATAAAGGTCTTTCATGTTGTATTTGGATTTTTTCTTACCTCCATTATTTGGACGTGTGGAGTATTGTAGCAAATATTATTTATCTATTTTACGGATTTTTTTATTGCTTTTTGTTCAATTATAACCGTGCAACTATTAGCGAGCCATGTCGGTGAAGGTAATCCTGGTTGACTAGCCAGGATATCTCTTCCTTTCTTTGTATTCCCTCAGCGCATAGCGCGTACTTGCTGAGTCACCGCGGGAAGCGAAATCCGCACTGATATCCCCACCTGCCCACCGAGATAGCAAAGCTAAATACTTGCGCACGTCTTCTCTCAATGTCTTTCTTCCTTGAATTGGTTAGTAAAATCACAGAATAAGATGGGTCGTATAGATTTGGTGCCTTTGGACTTTGATGCAGAAAACACCAATGCCTACAAGAAGAAGTCTGATAACGACCTTCTACCTACACCTCACCGTGCCTCAGAGGTCATTAAGGCCACCGCTATAAAGGAGTCACAAACTTCTACAAGAACATATTCATATAATGTTGAAGATAACCTTTTGTCTAGAACACCGCCGCACTTGAATGAAAACGAGGATGAGTTTCCAGAAGGAGGATTGGAAGCATATCTTGTCGTGTTTGGAGGGTTCTGTTCCTTATCAATTGCTTTTGGCTTGATGAACACAGTTGGAGTTATTCAGGCTTATATATTAGAGAATATTCTGGTATCTGAATCTGCTACAGGAGTTTCGTGGATCTTCTCTGTGTACTTTTTCTTTGGATTCGGTGGAGGAATCTATGCAGGCCCAATATTCGATTTTAAGGGTGCAAGAATACCTATGCTAGCTGGTACTATTTGCACCTTTGTTGGGCTCATGATTAGTGCCAATTGCAAGGAAGTATATCAATTTGTACTAGCGTTCGGGGTGCTTACTGGTGTTGGAACAAGTTTCTTGATGAACTGTTGTATCTCTGCGGTTTCACATTTCTTCCTAAGGAAGAGAGCGGTTGCTCTTGGCATTTGCTCCATTGCGGGAAGCTTTGGAGGTGTTGCATGGCCATTGATGCTTAGATCCTTATTTCCTAAGATTGGTTACGTGTGGACAATGCGAATTGTTGCTTTTATGTCTCTAGGGTTGACTGGTATTGGATGCTTGTTTGTTAAGCATAGAATAACAAAGAAACTAGATGCAAGTCACAAGAAGATTGATGTATTGAAGAACTCATTCGTAATGAAAGAACTTTTCACGGATCCCACATTTTTTTGCTTGACTGTGTCGATTATTCTGTCAGAATTTGCCCTAATCGTTGTTGTGACATACTTGACATCATATACTATTGCTCAAGGCCACTCTGAATCCAATGCTTTCCTTGTTACCATAGTTTTGAACGCTGTTGGCGCCCCAGGAAGATATTTCCCTAATTTTGCAGCAGCCAGGTATGGTAACATGAATATAATGTGCATTTGTGCTACTATGTGCAGTATTGCCATTTTTGTTATTTGGTTGCCATTTGGGCATAGCCTGAAATCGATGTTCGCTTTTGCCGCAGTTTTTGGATTTTTTTCGAGTTCCACCCTTTCATTGACTCCAGTATGCTGTGGACAAATTAGCAAGACCGAAGACTTTGGTAAGAGATATGGCACTGTATATTTTCTTGCTGCATTTGGTAATTTTGTTGCTTTGCCAATTGGTGGTGCCATCATAGGCAATGGCAGTAAAGCAGGTTGGAATCATGTTATTATTTTTATGGGAGCTGTTAATGGACTCTCTGCGGTTTTTTGGTGTTTGACTAGATATCTACTAGTTGGTACAAAAGTGGTTAAGGTCTAATATTGTTTTTTTGACTTTTTGATAAGGTAAACCACGCTGACAGTTTACCATTGCTCTAAGAAGTAGTGAATGGCATTTAACTTCCAGGCTCGAGTACTAACCTTATTGGTTTCTCCTTTACATAAACTACAAATGAAATTAGTTATGTTGTGCTGGTCATATGCGTGACTCATAAGTTTTGTTTTGGTTGAAGAGCAGGTTAGATTCATAGCATCCACTCACAAACATTGTAAGTTTGTGCAAGCTTTGTAGTCCTTCTAGTTCCTTTAGTTCTTTTATGGATTGTCTGCCGTTGAGCTTGGCTTCCTGGAAGTGTGGAACGCTTGTAGTTAGCGAAATGATATAAAGACGGGAAAGAACTACACATAAGAAATGACTATGCAATAACTGTTAGATTCAATCATGACCGACTAACAGCAACGACTTTCTCGTCGAATCTCACAGACTTTCTTCTTTCACCAGTTGGAACAACATCAGGAACTTCCAATTCGAATTCTGGTTCATTTTGAGCATTTTTCAGCATTTCTTTTATTATCTGTTTTTGGGAAGAAGAGGAAGAAGACTCATTTGACTTTCTTCTCTGAATTTCCTTCTTATCGTCCTTACACTTATTACATGAACAAGTGAATCCCCAGTTGACTCTAAGCTCCCTCTGTCTGGTATTGACTTCATGGGCAGGATTAACGTAACTTGTTACTAATTCTTCATTGGCTTTGATATCTCTTTTGGCATATACTTTGAGGCCATCAGCCTTCTTATCGCCAAATAGCACTCTAACATTAGGCTCACAATTGTGATTTAAGTGTGCTTGAATAAGGAATAAGGAACTGTCAACGTTGTTGATGTTATATGTTCCAAGATTCTCTAGGTACTGGATATAGGTGATTTGGTGGGATGGGAAAATGGCGTTGAACAGGTCATGGCCCTCATGCCAGAGAGCTTCCTGTTGTTCCTGCACAAAGAGGGCACCACCTCCGTTGTTATTGGCATCAAATGCACCACCAATACCGTTAGAGTCAATGGCTTTGTATCTGACATCCTGGCGGACCTTTGCAAAAGCATCAAATTGCTTAAATAGAATGCCAGACTTATCAATGATGCAATTAGCATGAATATGTGCAATAGCATGAGCGGCATTCCATTCGTTTTTAAAGCAAAAATTCTCGTATTTGGTCCATGCAGATGAGATAATCACTTTTTTCGACTTTTTGCCTTCTTCGTAGAGATTGTGATTCGTTAATTGGTGGAGTTGATCGGTTTTCTTACAATTCTGAGAGCACCAGGCATGAGAACAGACATTACAGTCCAATCCCTTTTTGACAGTGGTTGAATGTAGCAACGTACCACAAAAAGTGCATGCCTTTCCTGTATCCATCAGCTTCAAGTGATCTAATGGGGGCACAAAAAAAAGAGCGGACTTCTCTTCCCAAAGCAGTTCACTTTCCTTTAGAAAATTGGACGAGTAAAGGCCCTTACCCCTATTTTTGGTGAACTGATATCTGATCTTCTTAGGCAGCTCCATGCCGGGCGTCTCCTTCGATGTGATCTCGTTGGCGTATGTGTATTGTTCTGAGGTGTTAAGTAGATTGAAACTCTTGAGGACCGTCTTGAGTCTCTTCTCGCTTAAAGACCAGTTCGGGTTACGTCTTTTCACATGGGTATGCAGCTTGCTAATTCCCAAGTTCTCTGTAGAGGGATCTTCTTTCCAAAGAGCGATGACATCAGTCACAACTTGGCGTTCCCCTGGGACAATAGGAACCTCTGGGATCGGCATTTCCTTTTTATCGTTAATCGAAAGGATCTCTATGGTCGGTTCCTCGAGCTTCGGCATCATCTAGGCGTTGGCTACTGGTTCAGGGTGAAAACAAGCATACATTTAGTGGTCAGACGACTCGGACAAAACTCCATCTTTGAAGCTTTTTTAGATCGTGGAGAATAAGTTCCGGTTAACTCTTGGACCCGGAACTCATTTCGGTTATGTAACCCTGACAAAGATGTAGTGCTTCAATGCAGAACACAACGAACGACTCTTCAGCAACAATTGATGATGGTTCATTACTCAATTGGATCATTCTTATAAGACTTCATGTTGTCGAGCCACGCAAATCTATTCGTTAGACGTTCCTCGCTAGCTCGAACGCTTCCTTTGGGGCTACGTTCACAATCCACAACTCCAGCTTCAACTCTTCCTACTTCAGTTGCTGCATCAAATGAGCCCATTGAACATCCAATGAAGAAACGTTCATATAATGCTTCTTCTTTCGTTTCGTTGATTTTAGCCTCCTTCATTCTTGGTTCTGGGGTAGCATACACGATTTCATTAAGTGAACTTGCCAAATTAATCGCCATGGAGCGGCTTCCTCTACCAAATACCCCGCAAGCAAAGGAGTTTCAAGACAAGCTTGAAAAAGAACTTAGTGAACTTCCACTATTTCACAAGCTGTCTCTACACCCAGACTTCAAGTTTACAAGAGCGTGGAATTACATTGACTCAAATACGCTCAATTCTTCAATTACTTCGGGTACATTGTCTGTTCCTGGAGGATTTGCGATCAAGCCGGTCTTGTTCGTGAATGGCACCAAGAAACAGACCATCGCCATTATCCATGTAGGGCAAAGACTCTGTGGATATCCGTTTTTGGTGCATGGAGGTATTTTAGCTACAGTCCTTGATGAAGTGCTAAAGAGAGGCTCATCATTCAAGTTTGGGATCGATCCATTGACAGAGTACTCACCTGACAAAATCAAGACCAAGACTATTGAATTGCAGTATAGGTTTCCGACTTTGACTAACAATTTCTTGGTTGTGAGAACTTCCATTAATGATAATGGTCAGGTTGTGGGTGATATTGAAACTTTGAGCGGGAGATTGCTAGTTAAAGGTCTGGGAGAGTTTGAGAGGAGAAGCACTTCTTAAGACGACTAGATTATTGGCTTTTACAAATCTATGATCAATCAACAGTCATATATTCACATTTCATAGATATTTAATGAAGTTTACAGCGATCCAGGCCTTCGTAGTACCTGTACTCTGAATCAGTACTTTGTATCGGCATGAGCAACTTGAAGACAGCGTTTTATCCAGCATTCAAACACATCGTTTCTTCACAACCAGGAACTAAGACTTCACTATATCAGGGAGTCTAGCTGATAGATATCGTTGAAAACTCCATCATATAAGTGCTCTAATCCAGTAAGCTCCTCTAATCCTTGGTAGTCATTTTCTTTACTCATATGGTTCACGGTTTGATTCAGTAAGGGGACGTCAATGTCCCAACGTCTAGCAAGTTCAGATAAAACATATATATCCTTGCTCCCCCTCTTCCAGTACGCTCCAATCAACTGAAGTGTTTCAATGTAATTCCCAAGTCTACTCATAGCTTGAGAAATAAACTTCGGATTTTGGTGTTTGTTAGTGAGTTGGAACATATCAAAAGTTGCACATGTCAGAACCAAGTACGATGCAAAGTACGGTATATCACCAATTTGAAAGTTATCTTTCAGCTTGGTTATGATATTGGAAGACAGCTCACATTGTTCCACTATTGTGTGCATTACTTTTAGTGGAATCTGTCTGAGATAAGATCGATGGAAAAGAAGGTATGTAACAGCAAATGAGAGGTGAAGAATAAGAATTCGATTATCAGTAGTCAATTCCGAAAGTTCAACTAAAGACGGAAGCGAAGTTTGGATCTCCCTTACGGCCGAGATGCCCTGGTTAATAAGTGTGAGACGATGGGAGCTATGGAGAAACTCGGCTTTGTTTGAGTAGATTTGACTCAAAAACCTGTCATGAATAAACCAGAGCTTTGAGAGTAAAGCAAATGTAATCTCAGTTAAGCTTCCTTCTGGATCTTCTATGCTTTGTGAAGGCTCTAAAAATGGAGTCTTGACACGGAAATACTGAACACGACAGCCTCTTCCTAAGACGCTCGTGATGATTCGATCCTGGATGATAACAGACCAGAATAAAGAGGTCGACTTCTTATTATCCCGGTTCTCTAAGCACTGCAATTTTAAATACTGAGCACACGCAGAACACATAGCGTCAAACGTCCAAGCGTTGGAATCGTGTGCCATACCAAGCTCGAAGCAGCTAAAAATCAGGAACGCTTGCACAACGTTCTCGTTAACATTCTTTGAGGCCTTCATCATAAGTGGTTGAGCATCCTGTAATATCGATATTGAAAGCTCTGGATCACTATCAAAGACCGCACCATATGTCAGGACGGCAGATATAAGAAGTTGCTGTGTGATATCTTGGGACGGGTAGTCCCATGACCCAATGCCATCAATGTTGGGCCACGAACCATACATGTATCGACTAAAGCATCTTGTAAAATTCCCAATGAGCTCTAGTCGAAACTCTCTGCTTGATAAAAGGGTCTTTAAGCGGAACTTGGGAATGGTCGACCGTTGTTGTTTCTCCACGTTCTCAAGAATCTGACCTCTGCCAGAGACGGGACCATAGTACTCCGTCACACCATTGGCGTCCTGCCGGACAGTCCACTTTGTCGATGTGAGCTCCTCAATTGCACTATCATCAGCAAGACCACGCACAACATCCTCAGATGTTGTGCTCTGTCTTATAGTCTCCTCCACCTTGGAAAGCCTCACTTTGTTCTTCTGAGGCATCGCGTCCATAATCCGCCGAGCCTTGTCGGGATTACTCTTCACAAGCTCGTCTGCCAACGACTCCAGCAGATCAAGTTTCAGCTCGAGGTAATCCACATGAGTCGAGTCAAACTTCCATTTGCGCCTGTCCTGTTCGACATGGTACTCACAAGAGCCTGCTCTGTTGTATTTGATACACATGGTACACGGCTGTTGACCGTTGCATTTTCTTTTCCTTCTCCGACAAAACGTACATGCTACCGACCTCAGTGCAGACCGTTCCTTCTTCGATGATGCACCCAGCATCGTTGAAGAGCCTTAAGGGCTCTTCAGTGGAGAACCCGGGCATGGTCCCCCAGTGTATAATACCTTTACAGTGCAGAGCACTGGACTACTATACACCCGAACACCCAATGGCATGGTGAGCTTTCTTCTACGGAAGCATTATCCTTAGAGGAAAAGGATATTGAGGCAGGTATTGAATAACAGCTTGTTGGGATCGAACTATTGTGTAGTCTATCTGTTCAATATTGTTATTTCATTGTGAATGGCTGTTCATCGGATTGTGGATTCCGACAGGAGCTTTCTGCTGGTGAACGGACCAAGAAGGCTCGAGTCTAAAGAGTATGCCGCCTGAGGAGAATATATCTTCACCGACCTCAGATGTGTATCTTTTCCATGCTGGTGGTTCAATGCTATGTGAATACGTATCAGAAAAGTCTTTAGGCCTGGCTGCGAGTCATCAAGGTCATTGAACAGAACATGGGTCCACCCGCTTGGTTGGTCAAGATCGAGCGTAAGAACCTCAACGAGGTCATGGAACCCGTTTCCAGAGAGTATAACGATCTTGGAAGGGGTGTAAGATTCATCTAGAGAGTAGTCTGTGAAGAATGAAATCCGAGAAATCGTCACTTTCTTAGAAAAGTGGATGTCAAGATGGTGCGGTTGGGTTCCATCCGATTGCCAGAAAGTGTTTGGGGAGTCCTCCCTGAGCTCTTTGATTCCCGATCCTTGCTTGTATGATGAAACAGACCATGATCCGAGAGCCCCAATGTCCACGAGGCCCATGTCTTCTACTTCTCTGATACCTGTGTGTGTATTAGTCTCTCATCGCATCTTTGAGCACGGAAAACAACTCGAAGAGCTTACCCTTCGCAAACTCAGACCCCAAGTCAGGCACTGTATACTCGTTTTGGTCATTGCTCTCTTCAGGCATATCTTGCCACGAATCAGACATTGTTTACTTGTTTGGTCCCTTGGTTCTGGTTGATGTGACTTGGTGGGAGATCTCAAGTTATATAAAGACGAGATTTTGATTCCTGGATGTGTGCGCGAGCAATCCCATCGCACTCGCATGTGTTCAGATCAACTACAGTGTGATACAAGGATTTCATATATTCTAATACTGGGTATCCGACATTGCATACTGTTATATTAAGTATTGTAGACCCATAATATATAACGATGACATCAAACCATATCCCATCACAGTTTTCTGTTAAAGCGTTTATTGCTCGATACATGGAAGAGCTTTGAGCTCTGCATCTATTCCTGATCTACGCTAAATCCAACCTCATCTCTGCCCATTCCAAAAATTATAAGGGCTATCAGGGACTTAAGATCGATACTGTGTTTGAAGTTCTTGGAACTCAGGGAACTCTGCTCCCCATGAGCTGAACTGATCAGACGTCGGGATAGTAAAATCAAGGTCGCTGTTCGTAGTGAATTTTGAAGAAGAAGAATTCATACCAGACTCTTCAAAGTACGTACAGTGCTTGGCCTCCATCAGACTCAATAGATGAAGAAGTTTGGATGCAATTCTCCAGCGCACAACCATTCGCTTCAAGACGGATTTGCAATCCTGGTAGTACTGTTTTGCGTTGGACTTGCTTATGCCCTCCAAAGGAGCTTCCCATGTAATAGCGAACAAGAGAACGTAAGAAATACTACCTATCAATTGGGGAAAGTAGTAGGGAAGAGAATTCGAGTCTATTACTCCATTGTATCGGTTTATTAGGGACATAATCTCGCCACACTTCATTGCTGCTGTCAATGTAGCATCCCTTGCTGTCACAAGAGGCTCACGAACAAAGATCTTATTTAGCTGTAAGTTGAGGAAATAGTAGTTCAAATTGAAAATAAGAATGAAGAGATTGTCGGACAAACCAGAAGTCCAATCAAGGCTCGATAGAAGGAGTCGCGATGGAAGGGATGTGTAAAGGTCGTTCATTGTCTTCAATGCCGTCGAGAGCACTCTCATCCTATTGCTGGTATCTCCAACATCAAACTGAATGGAGAATATCTGATCTGTAAACCGATCGTAGATGTACCAAATCCGCGTAATGTTGGCAAATGCCAACTCTTGAATATGTAGGGCTGGTGTCAAATCATTTGACTGAATATGGTAGAAAGGAGCAATGATTCTCTTATAATGGATGACACATGGCACGTTTAAAGAGCTTGTAATGATCCGATCATGTGTACAGACTGACCAAAGCGCACTGGAAGTGAGAAGGGTCTGCCTTGGTGCGTATAATGGGTTCTCCACATCGTCAATATCATACGAGATATGAATTCCCATGTGCTGTGACAATGAGCATGAAACAGAGTCGACAAGGTAAGACTGGAAAAGATCGCCCTGGCCCAACTCATAACAAGAAAGAGTATATATACCAGTAACTAGAAGAGTTGTAGTCTTGTTTGTGCTTATCACTTCCAAAAACAGCTCCCTTGCTTCAGATATAAACATTTTTTCATGCAAACCACTTTTCTCATCGTCAGAAAAGCACGATGCTACACCGTAGATTATATTCAGGAGAAATCTTAACACTGGGTCCGTAACAGTGTTGTAGTCTAGATGTCGTAGCTGTGGAGCCAACAAAACAAGAAGCATGGAATGTACAGCAAAGTGGCTTTCAAACAGATGAAACAGGAATACCCGGTATTCGTGAGATTGAAAAACCAATTTGTTATCGGGGAACAGTGAGATAGGATGAGACCAGGAGTTGAGTGCATGTTCTTCTGGCAAAAGGTCAGATGATCCTATATTGCCCTCGCTTTCTAGGTAATCCGTCTTGTCACTTAAATCTAAAGATAGAATAGCATCAGAGAGCGAGTTCTCAAGTAGCTCGTTACTGAGCTCGTCTTCATTGCCCTGATTACGTGTAAGAACCTCCATCACAGGTGTATCCTTCTGCGTAAGTACCGCGAGACGTTCCGTCACCCTCGTCCTTAGCTCCTTGTCATCCTTGACAAACTCCGAAATGAACTCCATGAGCCCAGTGGACTTCGTCTCCAAGTATTCAATATAGTCGGTATGGAACTTGCGTCGTCTTCTGTCAGTATCGGTTTGGTACGCACAGCTTGCTTTGTTCCTAGAGCACACAGAGCATGGTGTCTTGCCGTTGCACTTCAAATCCCGTCAGTCTCACTCTTTTGTTATTGATCATACAAGCTACTTACTTTTCGCTTCTTCTCTCTGCATGTGTAGCACTGGGCCTTTCTTTCTTCCATATCTTCATTTTATGGGACAGCTCAGTCGTCTGCTATTGGCGGGAACGCTCGATACACCCTTCCGCTTTTTAGAGGTGCACGCGCGGGCATCACGACATCAACAGATCGTGCAGATATGAATACGGCTAATCATTAGAGCTTCGATATCCTCTCACTAAGGCCCTTTCTACCAAAACGCGCTCACACCACTTCTACTGATGGGCCAGCTAAGTTACTGGCACTCCGTAGAGCTCTCTGCTGGTGAGAGGCCCACGCTTAGGGAGAAAGAGATTGATATTCTTGTTGAAGACTCTGTGGGGCTGTACCAGGGCAAGTCCAAGATCATTCAGCGGCAGAACGGACGACTTTACCTGACATCACAGCGAGTCATCTACATCGATAATGTCTCACCGAAGGATTTGAGTTTGTCTCTTGAGCTTTCGGACTTCAAGCATATCGACTATACATCCAAGTTTCTCAAGTCGTCACCCAAAATTACCGTTTTCTTCAAGTCCATCAAGCGGTCTTCGTCAAAGAAGCAGTCCAAGCCGTCAACAACGAGAACCACTACATGGACTTGCCCTATCTGCTCATTTTCCAACGAAATCAGCGCCGCAACGAACTACTCAAACGTGCAGTTCCTCCCAGCTTGCCAGACATGTGGCGTCAAGGCCGACTCTGAGCTTATCAAGGTTTCGATTGAAGCGGCAAGAACAGTGAAAGAGCCCACACCTCCAACGGAGAACTCGAAACGCGTCAATCTGATTGAATGCTCTGCATGCACGTTTCTGAACCATCCGTCAATGAGAAACTGTGAAATTTGCGGTGCAGTGCTTCCACTCAATACAATCAATGAGCTAACGTCGGGAGAACAAGAGATTTTTGATGATCGTATCAAGATCATTACTGAGGTCAATGATGGCCTAAGTGAAGTAAAGACACCATTTATCAAGATGAGTTTCCATAAAGGTGGGGATAGAGTATTCTTTGAGAGGCTTCAGCAGAGTTTAGAGAAGCTTGAGTGGGATACGTTGACCAAAAGAGGGAATGTCAATATCAACTGTACAAAGGCAGATGCACCTGAATTGGGTTCTTCTACTCCACCATCAATGGCCGTTGGCCTCCATAGACTGGCATTAATGGAAAAAGACTTGACAAGAAAGAACGAACAAATTATCAACTCCTCACTTGATGACTTACATGCTCTTCTTGCTAAAGCTCACGAGATCCGTGATCTCATTGAGAGTTTTAAGAAATTACAGACTGGTGATGAGAAGGTTCAAGCACACATTATGCCAACAATCAACCAAGTAACTCAAGAAGTTTTGAGTGACCCTTCCAATGAGCGCCAGAAGAAACTACTTTTGCAGGAAATATCCAGACAGATCTCCGAGTTTTTGATAACAAATGGCACATTGGAACAAGAAGGTGGTATAATTACTTTAATGGACTTATATGCGTTGTATAACCGCGGCCGTGTTGGGTTCAACTTGATTTCGCCAGAAGATCTATATAAAGCTTGCACATACTTTTCATTCCTAAGGCTGCCGTTGTTGTTAAAGAAGATCAACAAAGTTTTAGTTATTCAAGACATCAAATTCCGAAACACCGAACAATTAGTGGAAGAAATGAAGAGGTTTATCACAATCTACGGTATTGAAGATTTTTTCAAGTTTAAGTACATCCAACTTCGCATGACTAGTGAGTTCTTTAACTGGAGTTTAAGTATTACAGAGGAGATTCTGAAAGTTGGAGTTGAGTGTGGCGCACTTTGTGTTGACCAGCAAATAACTGGTAAGAACTATTATTTGAACGAATTCTTGTTGAAAGAGGAGGTAAAACCAACACCAGTCAAGAATGACGTGGTTACCAGTACAGATGGTAGGAATAATGATATTTTAGTTCAAGAGAATTCGGACCTAAGATTAGATGTCTTGCTTAATACTACTGCACCTAGAACTCTTTTCTCAACGGTGCTTCCAGATGTCCCAAAAACACTTCCAGAAATTGAGACAAAGAAGCAATCCAAGACTCTAATGGATCTTGAAGGTCTTCAGTTTTAGTTGAGAGACTCAACGCATAATAATGATTACACGACTTGCATCCGAGCTATTCTACATGTAGAAATTAGAGATAAGTAGATGAAATGGTAAATAGTAATGAAAAAAGCAAAAAATAAGGTGGGCTAGCTTTTATATAAAACATCAAAGGGAATAACTTCTTTGGTCTTATGAACCTTTGTGTGATGCCAGGGGGATATTACCTGGTTGAGCTGTGATGATTCTTGGTAAGTCTGTGATTTGTTGTACCACAAACTCCATTTCGCTTTTAAAGTTTGGATCCTCTTTACGGTCTGCTGTTTGGAAATTCTCTAGGAAGAGTAATAGTTTTTCTCTATTCTTGATTAGGATGTCAGATATGGCCTTGGATTTCTTTGGATTGGCAACGAATACTTTGAAGACATGGAAGCTCTCCATCTGTAGATTTTTCGACTTATCACTTAGAAGAATCATAATCAGTTTCAGATTTTCCGGATTGTTGACGTACTGTAGCATGAACTGGTTGTTTGGTCTTGCCAAGATGAGTTGAGAAAGCAGTTTGATGGACTGTCTTTTGGTGACATAGTTATTGGACGAAATCAGCTTGTTCATATTCGCAACAAACTCCAATGTGTTCGCATTGATCCACTCTGCAGCTAGTTTCTTGTGTACTGTAAGTAGGTCATTCAACGTCTGGAAAGAGTCAGTCATGTTCTCGAATGTTCCTCTTGAGCTGAACTCGAAGTAGCGCCACACTGTAGGGTCTTGTAAGATGACCTTTGCCAGTACCTCGAGCTTTATGCAGTCACGTAATATGGTCCCTGTGATGAGACACACAGACGGCACCTCGGGACCTTTCAGCAATAAGTTGAGGATCTTAGCTCTTCCCAGCAGATAATCTACTGTTGGAGAGCGGTTGCCGATTTGCCTTCGCAAAAGCGTAGAGAACAGGGTATTCACGTCTTTTCTGGAGTCGAACTCCAGGTGGTGGAGATTGAGAATCAGGTAGTAGAGAAGGTCCGATGAATATACTTCCTGAGCAAGCTGGGCAATGAGGTCTGGCTGGGGATCAGTGTCGTCATCTCCATGGAGAATGACACGAATCTGTGCAAGGTAACGGGTAGCCTCATCCTGGATCTTACGCTTATCGCTGGTAGTATCAAACTTCATCACCTGCTCTCCCAGCGCCCGTACTAACTCCGATGGAGTCTTTGGGTTCCTCTTGAAAAGAAACGCCATGGCTTGGGAGTATAATTGAAGCAGTTTTGAGCGAGCACTACTGTTAGTTGTGGCGTGAACAGTTGATGATGCTACGGTTTGTTGACATTTTCCATCGGTCGCGCTATCGGAAGGTAAAGTGGCTCGACAAGAACCTATCTAAAAGGTTACGACGATCATACAAAATGGAAAAGCTCTATTAAATGGCGATTAGGAACAGATACACATAGAACAAAAGGCCTGGTAACTTACCTGTGAGCGGTCCTTTTTTCGCTTAGATGTACTTTTATCTTTTCAAGTCTTTGCTTTTTGCTCTGTTCCTTTACTTCAAGTCGGTAACGACACGGGACCAGTTGCTGTACTCTTCGTCACCGTACTGGATCTTTTGGATCCACGAAGCAACCTGGTTGGTGAGCTCTCCGAACTCCTCACCTGGCAAAAGTGGCACGTTGATAGTCTGGTCGTGGAAGCCGATCTCCTTGATTGGAGAGACAACGGCAGCGGTACCAGAACCAAATGCTTCAACAAGCTCGCCCTTCTGAGCACGCTCTGCGACTTCATAGATGGTGTAGTAACGCTCGTTGACTTCCCACTCAGATGCATCCAATCTGGCACGGCACAACTGGAGAATGGAGTCTCTAGTGACACCTTCTAAGATGGTGCCATCCAATGGCGCAGTTACAAGCTCCTTCTTACCGGTGGCAGCGTCTTTGAAGACGAAGAACACGTTCATGGTACCAACCTCTGTGATGTTCTTCTCCTCACCAAAGAGCCATAAGTTCTGCTGGAATCCACGGGATGCAGCCTCGAGCTGTGGCTTGATACATGGAGCATAGTTAGCACCGAGTTTCTTGTCACCAACACCACCTGGCCAAGCTCTCGTAGCGTAGTCAGTAGCCTCGAGTCTAACAGCCTTGAAACCTGTGGAGTAGTAAGGACCCACAGGGGAACAGAGGACGTACAACAAGGCGTCTGAAGGGATACCAACACCAAGACCCGCAGTGGTACCAATTAAGGTTGGTCTGATGTACATGGAGTATCCTTTCTGCTTTGGAACCATGTCTTTATCAAGCTTAAGTAGCTCACCAATACACTTAATAAGTTCTTCGCCGTCAAATGTTGGAAGAACGATTCTGTCAGCCGACTTGTTCATTCTCTCCATGTTCTTGTCCGGTCTGAACATTCTGATATTATCGCTTGAGTCTCTGTAGGCCTTAAGGCCTTCGAAAAGCTCAAACGCATAGTGGAATACACACGCAGAAGGGTCCAACACCAGCGGTCCATAAGGGACAATCTCAGGGGCTTTCCACCCCTCCGTGGTGTTCCAAGCACATTTCAGCATGTGGTTTGTGAACGTCTGCCCAAACTTGAGCTGCTCTGTAGGCAATGGTGCCTTTGGAGCGGCGTGTTTGGAGATTGTCAGCTTAGAGCTGTCGAGCTTTGGAAGCGCACCACCATGGGCACCCGCAGTGTACAACCGGCTCTGCGACGACATTGTCCACCGCAATAGGGATCTCTTGCTCTGTAAGGAGAACATCTCGACGGAATTACTTATTTAAAGACGACAGTCACACAAAAAACACTCTCTCTCACAGGCAAGAAAAAAGAAAAAAAAGCAAAAAAGTTAAACAACAATACTGGCGAAAAGTGCACAAAGTGATCGACGAAAGGCTTTTAGAAGGTGTGCCGGGTGTCCGAGCCGATGGGTATTTGTGTTTTTTTCCTTAAGCTAGAATTCGCTCTTCGGCAGTCGGCGGCCACCACGGGACGGTGCCGTTGACTCACGGGTGCGTCAAACTATTGGGCCTTGCTAAGTAAACATGGGGATGACTCAGGGTCTGGGTATAGATAGAGTGTGGATTTTATCTCTATAGGGTATCTGTTGAGACTGCTTATTTTTTGGGATTTTGCTGACGATATTGTGTACGTCTTCGTACGAGAGGCTAGAGTTAGGAGTCTCACTCAAGCGTATGAAGTACCTTTCAATTATTAGTTTTTTGATATAGATTACCGAAATCGTTGGATAGGCTACGAATACCACTAGTATGTAGCATGTCATAACACACCATACTGTTTACGCTATATTGGTACTGGAATGTCGGTACGTCTTTAAACTAGAGTGGTAGACTATATACATGCTATAACCTATAACCTATTAAGTTTTTCCATTCCTGCTATCCTCTACTGTTATACAAAATACCGTTTGCTATAGTGTTCTAGTTTTATGCTTTTTTTTATTTTGTGTTTTGTCCATTTCTATAGTTGAACATTTCTGTATGCTGCTCGGCATACTCTGCTATACTCTACACTTGTGTAATATGTAGACTCCTAGACACTGCTACCTTACCTGTTCTTACATGGCTACTACTCAAAACTATACTATCCAATACTGTACCGTTTCTACTACGTGCAGAACAAATCTACGCTACCCTCAGTGTTTCCACTTTTATACACCATACCACTCTATATAACTCTTTAAAACTGGCTCATTATATAATTTCTTTTCTGACACTTTTTGCATTAATTCTGTCCTCTTCGCTAGCAGGATGAAGGATTTCGGATGATTAGTAGAAGTTTGGCTTTTTACTGCTTCTACTTATGCTCTTATTCTTCTATTTACTATTCTACCTATACTACTGTTCATGGTAATACTTATACAGCTTTCTACACTATTCTGTATTATATCTAATACTCTAAAATGCCCTTTCTGGTCCTTTCCTTGTGCGCGCATTGTTGTACAGTAACAGTAAGGGCCTAAACGCCGCGAAAACGGCTTTCGATTGAGACGCCCAAGCTTGAGAGCCATTCGTGGGTTAGCGCCAATCAGCTGGTTAGCTGACGAGTCAGGGTTAGAAGAAGGGAAACAGCTTACTAAGGTTCTGAGATTTGACTCAGAAAACTCTCACTAGATATAGTCGTTGTTACTGGCAAACTTATTCTGTCTAGTCTCGGGTTTGTCGAAGGTGTCTTTTTTTGGCAATGTCATCTGGACTTCGTGCGTCGAAGAAGCTTCTCCGACAGTCGATGGGCCGTGTGCTTAGTGCACTAGCACAGGATGAGCTTATGTCACAATCTCTCCGTCTCGAAGAAACGCTACGAACTCTTCCTGTTGTTCAAAACGCGTCAAAAGTCGGTGTATATATGAACATGGACAACTCCGAGCTCAAGACAATCGGCATTATTGAAGCGTTGTTCAGGTTGGGCAAGAAAGTGTATCTTCCACAGTGTGCTGCACTTCAGGAATCCGATTTCAAGAGATTCGACAAGCAGTGGTCATGTCTTATATTCTATAGAATGCCTTCGCTTCAGTCCGTTCTGGAGCTCAAGCCCCAGGGTAAGTATCAACTAAAGGAACCAACGTCTGGAATAAATATCATGGACGAAGACGAAGGGCTTGATCTGCTTCTATTACCAGCTATTGCCTACACGAAAGATTGTTACCGATTGGGTCATGGTGTAGGATTCTATGATGACTACATAAAGAGACACGAAGTGCGCTTTATGAAGAGGCCGTATCTCTTGGGTACCGGGCTTAAGGAACAGTTGGTGGATGAGATCCCGACTGAGCAACATGACGAAAAACTGGATTCCATTATCCTAGGTGATGGCTCTGTCTACTCATAATAGATATTGGCTGCAACGATTTAATGAATAACGTTTATTCTTCTACTCACTTGTAGGACTGTTCGCATGCTTTAGCCACATATAAGACTATGTTTAGCTGTTTTACTTCCGAAAGATTGGTTTTGACACCTTTCGGGAACCTAGATAAAGTTTCTCTTGATTTTCCACTCCCATTCTTTATCAAACACTTCTTCATCGTTTTCAAAGGCCTTGTTGTGCACCTTTAGATGGAAGTTCTCCTCATCGGCAGAAATGGATGACTTGTGTACTAGCTTGATTTTCCAGTTGTCCTCATCTCTTCCCATATCATAGGTCCACTCGTTAATATTCTCAGCACTCAACGGATCGTATGGCGTGATCTTAAAATAATTTTTATTCCAACTACCATGGTAGATTCCAGATAACTCTTCGTAGTTTGGCATTCTGACAATTCCCGAATCTTGGATATCAGTGAGTGACCACTCATCTTTCGAATAGTCGTAATTAGTAGTTTTGACTCTATCATATGGCTTGATGATTTCGCTCTCCACCCCTTTTATAATAGTAGCCTGATCAAACTCTGGAGAGGAAACAACTTCCTCTTTGTTAAGCACTGGCAGCACAAGCTCACCATTGAAAATTTCAACTGTTGGGATTTCCGGTGTTGGCCAGTTTTGAGGCCAGTCAGCTGTAGACATCGCCACACGCAACCTGTGGCCCTTTTTCACATTAACGCCCAGAACGTCAAGCTTGATTGAAATATTGTCATATCTCTGACCTGGAACGAGCCATTCGGGGAATTCATGGGATTCCCTGTGAGTTAAGTTCAGTTGACCCCAAGAAATCAGTACGGATTCACCATTCTCTGGATAGATATCTATAAGTTTTACAGAAATATTACCGTACTTCTTGTCAGAAGCTAGAGAAACTTTAAAAGAAGGCTCCCCAAGGAAATCAACATCTTCTGAAAAGATCTCAGAATCAAAGGTTAGGCATTTAGAGTCCTCCACTCTTTGGTCTGCAGGGAAATCGCCTCTGAAACCAAAGGGACAGAAGGTTCCTCTAAACAAACCATGCGACAATATCCCACTGCAATGATAATTAACATCAGTGGAAGTATGGGACAACTTATTTTCAGAGCTCAAAAACAAAGAATGAGTTTTCTTCTTAGATAGATCAGCTAAGGAAGCCCACTTACCTTCTCTATAGGTGTAAGACTCCTGGATCGAACATGGATCCTGAATATAAGCAGTCAATTTTGGCAGATTGAAGGATTCGTATTCAGAATTTTCTGGTTCAAGATACTTCCGGAACCACTTGAGCGACAATTGCTGGTATCCAATCTTTGGAGCAGGTTCGGCCATTTCTGGGAATTCATGAACCCATGGGCCAACCAACCCTGCAGTCTCTTTATTTGGCAGCTTCTCCATCATCCTGAAAACAGGGGATGTATAACCATCTCTCCAACCACCAATAGCTAATACGGGAATGTCAACCTTGTTATAGTCCTCACAAATCGACCCGTGCTTCCAGTACTCGTCTCTGGTCTGGTGCTCAACCCAGTTCTTCACCATTGGCTCAGCATTCAACCTTTGAATCCAATTCTCCTTCCAAGTAGGACCCACAACTCTTGGATCCTGAGGTCTGGGGGCATATACAGCCATTGTAGATCCCCACCAAAGCATATCTGAGGCGAGCATACAGCCACCACGGTAGTGTACATCATCTGAATATCTGTCATCGGTAGACATGAGAGTGATAATAGTCTTCAAAGCGGGGTGCTGTCTAGCAGCAATCTGTAACCCATTGAAGCCAGCCCAAGACTTTCCAAACATGGCGATATTACCATTGGACCACTCCTGTTTCACAATCCAATCAAAAGCTTCCAATGCATCATCCTGCTCGATTTTCAGATATTCATCCTCTAATACACCATCAGAGGCAGACGCACCTCTCATATCGATTCTCATGGATGCAAGGCCATTCCCAGCATACCATGGGTGTCTGATGGAGTCTCTTTGAATGGTAACATCTGTTCTGTATGGGATGTACTCGATCAAGGTGCCGACTTTCTTCCTTCCCTCCCATGCGTCCTTTGGGATCCACATGTGTGCCTGAAGCTCGACCCCATCGGTCATAGGGATCCGGATTGTCTGGATCTTGACTATCTCATACTCCAAGGAACTTGGCTCTAAGACTTGGGTAATGGCCCTTGGGTTGGTGTTTCTAACGTTAAAAGCCATTGGTTATATTGGTTCTAGCTCGGCTGGTATTGTAGGTGTCTTGGTGTGGTATCCTGCGGCCAAGATATGTGTCTAGGTTTTCTTCTTTTTCTTGTCTCTAGACAGGTCGCTGTTGTAAGTGGTGTAGTTGTCACTTTATTAAGATAAGTCCTTGGTGTTGTCTCGTTTTACCCTCTACTTTTGCCTGAGCCCTCTTGTGTGTGTGTTTAGAATATCCCAAAGCACAGCCAATCCTTATTCCCCTTTGAACCCCAAATATTCTCTCATGGGCCACGCTCCAGATGAAGCACCCTTTCTGTGCCTCCCCCTGGTACGTACCTGCTACATAAGGCTTTTAGCCGCGAGCACAGCGGCACTTCCCGTATATGGAAACCCGTACCGGCGCCGCTTTCTCCGCTGATAACGTAATCGTGCCCGTCTTTTCGTTGCAAAAGAGGGCGCCCACGGGGAAGGTCGAGTCGAAACCGATCGCTTTTATCTCATCTCCGGAGCGGAGATGAAGGCATGGCGATGCCCAAGAAGCCAGGGCTGCTCCTTGGATGGAATGGAGAAGCGATGAATGGTTGGATTGTTACGAAGCCAATGCACACGATCAAGAGACAATTCATGACCACTGATGCACACAAGAAAAAAATGCGACTTCGAGGCGTTCGACAAGTCCCGTTCTGTTCTTGGTTTTTTTTATTTATTAATTCGTTTTGTTTTAATACTATGTATTTTTTTTTGTATGTGTGCCGGTCGCTTGAATGGGAAAAGGCACAATGACGTCGATTCCTAAACGTGTGTGTCTTTGGACTACGCATTCCGCAACACTACGATCGCACGTTGTTCTCCGTGCTTTGGGTTATAGAGTGTTGGTTCCTTTCTGCATGGGTGTATAACGAAGTCATGCAATCAAAAGGAAGGGATGCTATAGATTTGCTATGAGGCTCGAAGGTCATGACGGGGGAAGCTAGGGTGTGCTGTACAGCTACGGAGATGTCTCGGGGATATGGATATGCTTGTTGCGGAGCATCGCGCGGTACCGATTGGCCCTGGACTGGTGGAGCTTGACTCACACCACACGGATACACCCACCGTGGGGAGCATGATGGGTTTTTGTTTTGTTTGTTTTCCGTTCTACTTAAAAAGATAACAACTCCGATGGCAAACAATATCTGGCTCTATCTGGCTCTATCTGGCATTATTATGTAATCAGATCAGATCGTCACCATAGTTCTCTTTATAAGGTGTGCGTTTGTGTTGAAACAATGTACAGTTTATGATCTCGCGATAATGCTCATTCCTAGTTCTCGCACACAGGCACCGCTATCTTGTTTCCACCAATACACGTACAGTTTGCTTCTATATTTCTCTACTAATGGTCTTATCCTCACAACATTTTATCATATCTGAGATAGTAGTTCGGGTTGGTCTCATACGTGGTTCGATCGAGCACCGACTTGTCCAAGCGACCTTCCTTTATCTATTCTTCCCGCCCCTCGCTACTGTAATCCATTTTATTTTTCTGCTCTGCACGGAGCTTATCTCTGGGGAAGTTGTACTAAATGTCCTGCAAGTGATTTGTTTAGGGCGAGAAGCCTCAACCTCTAGAGTCGTAGCCCTTCAACTACTTTCGTGGTGGATATCACTGGAAGAAACCTCGCTGAGGCAGCGGCTTCTCAACCTATTATGCAGGGGTTGTTAAACACTAGTAAGGGGTCTACGGTTTCGATAAACCAACGTTTTTCCCGTATTAATAAGGGGATGAGGAGCACCAAATTCAAATGCGTGCAGCACCAATTCGTATGAACTACTTTTGGATATTACAGGTGCACACTCTTCCGGCGTGATGTGATGCCGGATCTGCTTGCTGTTTCGAAGCAGCTCATCTCTCGCGGACGGCGCTTTAGGTCCTTCTGTACGCACGCATGCTGTTACAGGCTTTATGATGACGGGCTCTGGTTCTGGAGACCAGGAGAACCCCCCATTCTTAGCGCCCACTCCAGCATGCAAAGAAAAGGGGGAAGAGAAGTCGACGGTGATATGAAAAGCATAGTAATGAAATCGCTTTCCCGATCCATAGAAAATATCCCGAAGGATCCTTTGCTTTGTGAAGGTTCCGTTTTTATATTTTTTTGAGGCGGCCAAGTTTTAGATAACACCATGCTTGGCCAGTAGGGGGAAACCACCATCAGCATGTCGTGCTTGGGCCCTCACCTGGGTCAGAGGGACCTGTTGAGATCGAGCAAAGGCGGAACAACAAACAACAACAATAACAGACATCATATCCCCACATCACTGTAGTATTTGTGAAATGACTCAGCACAACCTATCCCCGGCAGGTCTACCCACAAGCCTGGATGACTGTGTGTAAGGCTTCACGAGGATGTGGCTTTACCGATGCACAAGACATCCGGTATTTTCTTTTTTTTTTTTGGCTTGGGGGACAGAATGGCCCGTTATCTCTGACGTAGTGAATCGCAGTAAGACGCCCCTCTCGACGGGTTCCTCCTTGTCCATGCATGACATTTTTTTTTGGTAGGGTGGTGGGAAAAGGGTGATATTTAAGCGGACGGAATTCCCTCATACACAGTTTACTCAAAGAGACGAGTGTAGGGGTTTTCTCTTTTCGTCATTCATTGGTGTTCTCTTCTTTGGAGCTTTTCTACACGCAGGACCCATAGACATATAAGCACACACACAAAGGGGTACTCCTCATATCGCCATGAGTAAGACGACGGGTCTGGAAGAAAAGAGGGCTCAGGGATCTGGGGCCATAGATACACAATCGTCACTTGAAACCGGACTGCAAGAAGTGGTTTCCCTGGACAACATCGAGGCAGAAAGCAACGATGCTGTTCTTGCACAGAAGATTCACCTAATTAATAATGCGATCGATGAGATCGGATTCACCTGGCATCATCTCAAGCTCTTTCTCATAGCAGGGTTCGGGTACTCGATCGACTCCCAGATGGAGATGGTCCAGTCCGCTGTAAAAGTATATGTCGACTACCAGATGTTGGGAACCGGTTTCCCAATCTCAAATGAGGTATTCTATGCGGGTTTAATCACTGGGTCCGTTGTCTTCGGGATGGGGTGTGACTTGATAGGTAGAAAGATTGTTTTCAATTCATCCATTTTCCTTACTTCCATATTCGGTTTTTTCGCAGGTGGCTCTTCTTCATATCCAATGTATTGCATCTTCATGTTCTTGTCTTCTTTCGCCGCTGGTGGAAACATCGCTACTGATGTTTCTGTTTTCCTTGAGTATCTTCCCTTCAAATACCAATATCTGAATACTACCATGGCTATGTACTGGGGTGTTGGTCAAACTATTGCTGCTTTGATTTCCTGGGCCCTTATCCCTGGTAACTCTTGTGCCAGTGTTGATTATTGCCCTTCTTCAATCAACAGAGGCTGGAGATACTGTTGGTACGTCAACTCCGGTATTTGTATGTTTGCCGCTCTTGTTCGTGTCTTTGTCTTGAAGATGGATGAGACTCCAAAATTCTTGGTCTCCAACGGAAAGGACGAAGAAGCTTTTGAAGTTCTGAAAAAGATTGCTGATAAGTACGACCGGCCGCTCTCGTTGACTGTCGAGGATCTGAAGGCCTGCGGTGAAATCAACCACGACTACTACGATCCAAGAAAGGATGGCCATAGTTTAAAGGCATTACTCAGAGTCATGGGGGTCAATCTGAAAATTCTGTTCCAAACCAAAATTGTGGCTAGGTCTACCTTTTTGATCTTATTATCCTGGGGCTTTATCGGTATAGCTTACTCCACTTTTTACAACTTCCTTTACATCTTTATTGCTTCCCATGGTGGTGATACAGGTTCTTCTGTCTACATTACGTATAGAAATGCCACTATTGCAAACTTTGTGGGTATCTTTGGGCCTATCCTTGCGGGGTGGTTAATTCTTTGGAAAATCCCATTCTTTGGAAGAAAACTTCTTGTTGGTAGAAAAGGTACTATGGCTTTTGGTGCCATCGCTTCGATGGCCATTCTGTTCGGTTACACCACAGTGAGAACACCAGCGGGTGATGCGGGTTTCGGTGCTGCAACATACTTCTTCGTCAATATTTATTACGGCTGTCTCTATGCTTATACACCAGAGGTTTTCCCTACCAAGACTAGAGGAACAGGTGTAGGTCTTGCACTTGTTGTGTGCAGAGTGTTCGGTGCTTTTGCTCCAGTTGTGTATTACTTCGGTGCTGAGTCTGGTACATCAGTTCCAATTTGGGTTTGTGGTGCAATCATTGGCTCCCTGGCACTTCTATCCTTGGCTATGCCATTCGAACCATCTCGCAAGAGAGCGGTGTAAAGGGAGCCTATTTCGTGCTCTGTTACTGGTTTATTGTTTTTTACAATTATAACATATTCTCTGTGGTATAATTTTCTTTCATAGCAAGGCTTCCTGTTCCAACCTCTAAGTTATTTAAAGTTGATTGTAGCCGATAGTTCACACAAGACAAGAGATATGTTGAACGCATGACTCCTTCGTGCTTGGACTCAAGCCACCAGATAGATATTGGAGAAAAACGAGCTTGGAAATCAAAGGTGTCTTGACCCTTCCCATTTCAACACGTTCTCCTTTTTTAGTATTCTCGTAGTACAGCTGTAATTGTCCATCTCCTAATCTTTCGAGGATTAGGTTGTCGTTCTTTGGGAAAGATCCTCTTCTGTTAAATGCATTCTTGAGCTGCTGAAGCCCAATTTCCAGAGACTCATCCTCAAATTTACCAGACAGGATAGACTTTACAAGGCCATCTTTCAAATGATTGAAATCAGTATTTCTCATGGGTGAAATTCTTGCGACAAGTCTGATGTTTGAGTCTAGGAGATTCGAGATGAGAATAGGAGATTTTTTGGGGTTTCTGAGTGCATCCAGAATGCTTTCATTGTGCGGTTTGGAAGGTTCAGTATCGATGAATGCCGAAGAGAGATATTTGGAGTCCAATACTTTTGGAATCTTGTAAAGGTCTTGCGAAGCAACGTAAATGCCCAAAGCATATACCTTGATCCCAATGAAAGTAATAGATCTTGTTCCAAAGCCGAGAAGTTCATAGTTTGTGGAATACTTGAGAGTAGTTGGTAAAGGATCGACAGCATTATTAACCGTTACAGAGTTTATAGTTTCCCCTACCTTGTTATCAAGGTTGATTGGTTGTGAAAAAGTAAGGGAGACGCCAACTCCAGCTGCAGAAATCATAACCATTGCCCCTCCGAAAAAAGCCCGTTCCCTACAGCAGAAAAAAGGTTTAATATTCCGCAAAATAGCTGATTTCGCACTCCATATTAATGGTTGTGTTATTCTGAAGGTATTTAAGGTGAACATTGTAGCTGTTGCCGCTATTGTGATTACTATGAATCCTGGTGTAACGACGTTACATTACGATGAGTGACTTTGGTGAGCTCATTTTTTGATCATTCCGCGATTATCATCTGTACATGCGGTGGAATAGTACGTTATGTGCTTGTATTCCCTAAACGACTGACTTACAAATTGCATATGAAAATTTACTAAATTGATTCATTAAAAGATTTTGAAGTTTTCTCAATTTGTTAGAGAAGAGTCCAAGCCAGGAATCTCTTTTCCCATATAACATATTAAGGAGCTGGTAGTTCTAGCTTAAGGTGTATGTACTTGTTATCTTCTATTAGTTTTCTTTTAGGGTTAAGATATACTTGCCATCTTCTATCAGTTATCTTTGGGAAAGTTTTTTTGACTGTTGGGTCCATCTCTGAAGTGTTTATTCATCGCCAAGTTGAAAGTAAATCCTCACTGCCTTCTACCTTTAACGGCTGATAATCGTATTAGGACCTTTCAAAGCTCAAAACATTAACGAATTTTCCAACTATTAGTCATGTCTTCTTTTCGATAGTTACATGGATATTCCTTTTCGTTGAACTATTTTTTTTTTTTGGTTCTTTAGATACTCTCCAACCTTCCTCCTGAGCCAAGTGCCACAAAGACGAGTATTTGGATAGTGCATGCACTTTCCATTAGTACAATCTATGGAATATTAACTTCCCTTGCCCCGAGATTCGTATCAGTCGTTATATATTCTGCTATTTCTTATCACTTATTCTCCTTTATTATAGTTCAAATGCCTTATCCTCGCAGTTGCATCAATGGTGAGGTCGTTTCACTGCGACATGAAAACCAGAAAAGCTTTAAACCACTTCTACTTTCTTACGGCCAGCTCCTTTTTCCTTCACCTGACACTGTCCCAATTAAAAGGGTCCCTCTTACAAAGGCACATTTCCTTGATGCGTATAGCAAAGCCAAGTGGAACCTTTCTAAAGTTGCACACCCAGCTTGTTTCAAAGACACAAGCTTAATCTACCCCCCAGATCACTATAATGAAGCCTCTAGACAAAAGGCTGTTAAGAAGTTTTCAAATTGTGATCAATGGAAAGATTCTGAAGTATTTAGTAAGATTATTTCGAAGAGTCTAAAAGCATTTCATGTTAAGGGTGTCTCTATCTCATTGGTAGATTCAAATCGCCAAATCATCAAGTATCAAGTATCACTTAACGTCACCGAAATTCCCAGAACAATCTCCATTGATGCTCACACCATCTTATCCAATGGAAGCTTTGTACTTCTTGATGCTTCGAAGGATTGGAGAACTGCAAACAATCCACTTGTTACTGGTCATCCAAATATCAGGTTTTACGCTGCTGTTCCTTTGATAACTAAATTTGGCTCTACAATTGGAGCATTCTCCATATTTGATAGCATTCCAAAGGTTTCCTTTGATAAAAGGCAAATTGAAGTGTTGAAGCTATTCGCTGAAGAAGTGATGCTGCATTTGAATTCTACTTCTAAAGAAAACTCCAGTTCGCGCCTCAATAACACCTCCTTGCTCAACATTATCGGAAGGCCAACAAGTCATGGCAGCCAATTTCTGCCAGCAGCTGTTTATGAGAAAGATGGATCTGGAAGCCACTACACACAGAGTTACACATTCAGGTACAACCACAACGAAGTTCCTGCTGTTTGGCGTAATATTTTGTTAAACGACGATATTATCAAACGCATTTCTAAGTTCCGTGATGCCAGAAGTGCTGCAGACCAATTATGTCAGATCATTGCTCAGGAGTTGAAATACGATATGGTCTGTATTATAGAGATACGAGTGTCCCATAAGCATCATATTCTGTCTGAATACCTACCAGCTCAAAATGCGATCAATGCGGAGTCATTCAACTACTCTAACAGACTAACAGGTATAGAGAAGGAACAAGTTATCAGTCGGTTTTTGGGCTTATATGGATACGCTATTGGACCTGAGTTCAGTTTCGATTCAAGCCTTTTTTCTGGATCATTGAACTCAGAGTATGGCATCTTTTACGAAACTACTAGTAGACCCAACGTTAAGCTTCGCTCAGGTATATGTATGCCTTTTTATCGGTTTTCTTCAAGGATTATCAGAAAGAGGAAGATCTTAAAGGGCGAAAACTCTTATAAGAAGGGGAAACTTGTTGAGGTCTATTTGAGGTCAGGAGGCTATCTCATATGTGGCTTCAACGAACAAGATCACGAGATATCGGATAATCAAATCAATTTCATCTACGGTGCCGCTTGCACCCTTCGTCATCTCTTTATTTCCAGTTAGTAATGTATTGACTTCACATATCAAATGTTTTTGATTGTAATACTATTTAAGCTTGTGCGCTTCGGTTGGCCCATACTTAGTCAATACCCTCTCTGGACGTCCACTGTGCTGTATAGGTGTCTTCTCAAGAAAAGCAGAATTGAAATAGCCTCGGAGGTTTTTTTTTTTGATGAATCCGCATAATGTAAAACCTATAAGCAGCTACGAAACTCTTGGGCCACGTCTTGGATGGCAGTAACTTTAAATGGCTGATTGACACAGTGTTGATGATTTGAAGTGTTTTATTTATTCAGAAAACTAGAGAAGGGAAAACAACCACTCCAATGTGTCCCTGTAATACTGGTGTTTAAACTCTTACTTTAACAGACAAACTGCTGTCAGTTCTTTGATGTAGTGTTATACTCAAGCCTACTTATGTTTGCCGCTATAGAGCGTATATACTCTCAGCTTAAATGCGATAAACAGCTCGTGTATATCTACTGCCCGCAAACAAAATGATGGAGATGTATGAAAACAATTTACAGCTATCCTTGGAGGAAAGGCAACAAGCTTTTTTAACAAATTAGCAAGAAGACGCCTGTAGCTTCTCGTCGAAGGTATGTGGAGGCGCCTAGGTAGTTGTTCTGTGGTAGAGATTTTTAGTTCGTTGCTGTATGTCACCTAAAACTTTCAAGTGTTCAGAACCTTGCAAAGTATAGTAGAGCACTTACTCTTTTTGTTAAATTTAAGCGTTATATGATCCACCTAAAACACGTCTTGAGAAATAGTAGAAGCATGTAAGTAAAAGATATAGATGACATTGTCTATATATATGAGCAATGCCAGCCAACAACGAAAGGCATAATATACACTGTGCTCGTATCTTATCAAAAACCTTTTTGGATAGCATTATTTGAAATGTGATAACAATAAACACAAGGAAAACAAGAGTTCACGAGGCCTTTGCTGAAGTTTTTTTTTCTATGGAATGTCATTTATTTCAAATACTAAAGAATACAATATTCTAATATAAACTATTAACCAAGCGAAAAGAAGTGCTGGTGAATAACAAAACACATAAAGAACAAATACCAAACTGATGCTTCCGCAACATAATGAATTCATTAGCATTGCCAGCCTGTTGAGAGAACGAAGAACAAAAAATGAAATTTTCAAAGCAACATGTACAGCCATAGAGCTGATATACTTAATTGAGGAAGTACATCAGCAGCGCTGCAACAATAGTAGCAAAGGACATGCCGCCCACGGACGCAGATCCTTCAAATGTAGAAACAGGTGAAGTGTGCGACGTAGATACAGATTCAGTTCCACTTGACTTAGACGTCTGAATGACAGTGAAAACTGTTGAAGAACCTGATCCTGATTTACCTGATTCACCTGCTGTCGAGGCCGAAACTGTTGTAGAAACAATTGCTATCGCGGTACCACTTGAAGTTGAGAGCGATTTTGTTGAACGAGAAGAGGTAGTGATACCAATTGTTGAAGATATACCAGTCTTCCCATTAGAGATAAATGTTGTTGCAACTGACGTTTCTGAAGTTAATGGACAATATGTAGTGTACTCTGTGGTAATTCCTCTAGTGGTGATTGTAATAACAGTGACTCCAGTAGTGATTGCTGTCTCGGAGCAAGCATTCTTGGAACAAGACGTGATAGTAACAACTGTAGTTGCAGCTTTACCAATCGCAGTCACGGGGATAG
The DNA here is from genome assembly GCA_030585085.1 of Petasospora xishuangbannaensis. Classification (NCBI taxonomy): domain Eukaryota; kingdom Fungi; phylum Ascomycota; class Saccharomycetes; order Phaffomycetales; family Wickerhamomycetaceae; genus Petasospora; species Petasospora xishuangbannaensis. The sequence continues at coordinate 2,700 of JAJMBV010000038.1, read as the reverse complement.
TGGTAGCATTGGTAACAAAGTGCCCACTCGAATCGGTTGTTGGGTAGAACGACACAACGCCTGTCTTAGTAGAACCATTAGAAGCAATATACGTTGTAGTGTATGGAGATGGTACAGTCTCTGGAATGGTTGTAGAGCCGACGACAGGCTCACCGTAGGCGTTGGTAGTAGAGTAGAATGAAACAATTCCAGTGGCTGGAGTACCGTTTGATGTATAGTCCGTCGTGTATGGAGATGGAATAGACAAAGACCCAGACACAGGGATAGTGGTAGAACCAACAGCAGGGGCGCCATCAATGTTCGTAGAGTAGAATGAAACAATTCCAGTGGCTGGAGTACCGTTTGATGTATAGTCCGTCGTGTATGGAGATGGAATAGACAATAAAGAGGACGATGAAGTGGAGGAACTGTTAGAGAAGGGGTAAAATGGTGTTATAGAAGAAACAGGGAATAGACTCGTTGTAACACCCGTGACAATACCTCCAGTGGAATCCGTGTTAAGGCTATAGGACACAAGCCCAGAAATAGTTGAACCATCACTATTAATTGCTGTAGTATATGGTGATGGGACTGTAAACGGACTTGTCGTGACACCCGTTACAATACCTCCTGTGGAATCCGTGTTAATGCTATAGGACACCACACCAGCCACAGGCGTTCCATTGCTGGTATAGAAGGTAGTGTATTCAGATAGAACAGTATACGGACTTGTCGTGACACCCGTTACAATACCTCCTGTGGAATCAGTGGTTGAATTGTATGAAACCACACCATACTCAATAGATCCAACAGAGTTAGTATACGACGTTGTGTACGGAAGTGGAACTGTACAAGCATCGGTTGCAGGAACCTCAACCACCTGAGTAACTGCACTGTCTGTACCAGTTGTTAGATATGTAGAGGTTTTGCAGCTTGACCATGATATGGTTGTGTAAAACTTTTGGATATCTGCTTGCTGTTAGTGCTGTAGTGAAAGACTTGAGCCACTCTCGAGAAACAATATATTTCCGTGACCTTAAAGGGAGAAAGTTACATACAATTGATTGTAGCGCTAGCTGAATACTCAGTCTCATCAATATTTTCTCCATAATAATAATATTGCGTACTATCACATTCCAATGTCAAGTTGAAGTAATAGCTTGAAATATTACCATAAAACGAGAACCATGGTAGATTAGTAGATGGAATTGAACCAAATGAGATTTCAAAAAATGTCTCGTTTTTGGAAATAAACTCTTGGTCAAGAGCTTGATAATTAGTAAACCCTGTCATGTCGTTGAACTCACTGCTGCTATAGAACTCAAATGTTGAATAGTTGAGGTACGTTCCTTCTGTAACAGTAACATTCAATGTACCGCTAGTAATATCAGTCCCCTCACACCGTGAACCATTTGACAACAAGAAGTAATAGAAATTTTCGTTCCTCTTGGTGCTATGTCTGCTGTGAACACCCCAAGAAGTACCACTACTTTCGAACTCGACAGTTCCAGTTAAATTATCGTTCCAAGTAACATCGTTGCTACCGACACTCCAATGTTTGGCATCATCGATATTTTCAATTCTTTCGCCTGGATCAAATAGAATATCAAATGCAACTGTACCAGAGAGACTCGAGTAATTAGAAAGATTAAGTGTAATTTCACACGTGATAACTGAAGAGGAAGAATCCCCATCTGCTTGATCAACAGAACAAGTTGCGACAGTAATCCCATTCGCTTCAATTTCGAAACTATCTGAGTAATCAGTACCATCGAAAAGCAAAACCGAATAGACATAAGGCATACTGAGACTAAAGGTGTCTCCAGTAGAAGCAACTGAGGTATCAATTACCCAACTCATATTAGCAAGGAATATTGATGCTGGAATGGGAGGGTTACTTGATGCAAGAGTTATGGAGTTTATTGCACTGAAGACATCGTCAAGTTGTTTTCCAAAGATCACTGCAGCAAATGCGCACAAGGCGAAGACGCTACTGATCCTCATAACGCTTGATTTATGCTAACGTTATTCTGTATATACTGAAAAGATATTACTGAAGAAAGTGGAAATAGTATTTCTTAAGTAACCTTGAAATTAGAGCACTTAAAATAGTTGTAGTGACTAATTACGCAGAAAGGAAAACAGCTGTAAACACCCTGAGATTGACAGAATTATGATAATCATGCATCTATCTACGAGATCTTTTAAAAAGATTTTCAATCATACTTTATGATTATAACTTTTGTGAGTTCTTGAAAGACAAATTCAAAAAAAACTTCACTTTCAATCAAGCTAAGTGACGATCTATCTCTGTTCTTGTTTTTTCCAGGAATAATAAAAATGAAAACTGCTCTTATACAGCAAATCTATTCAAACGCAACCGATATTCATCGTTAATCAAAAACATTTGAATATTTTTACCTATGAAGGATCTTCTAGTGGGATCGGCTTGATCTTCGATTTTCTATGGAAACCAGAAATCTAATGATATATTTAATCTAGACCACTTTTGACTATTTCTTTCTTATATTGTTCCTATTCAATCTTTTTCCCTTTCTAAATAGTATTGAAGGGGGATAATAACTATTGCAAGCAGTTTGTTCGCTTGGTGGGCAAAGTCAAATGATTGATTAATAATTTCATGAGGCAAACCCAAATTAGATCCATGGTGTCTGGGTGGTGTCTGGGTGGTGTCTGGGTGGTGTCTGGGTGGTGTCTGGG
>JAJMBV010000037.1:0-121511 GCA_030585085.1 Petasospora xishuangbannaensis | reverse complement strand
AAACTCAATAAATTTACACTCTGCAATTAAAGAAGACTTCCATTAAGGGTATTGTCCTGGATATTGCGGTGTGCAGGTACTATTGGGAGTGTATATTTACAACTTTTCACGACACTGGTGTTCAGTAGAAACAGAGGAGGATCCGGTGATAACGGCAACTACGGCGATTACCTGAGGATGGCCTCGTCGAATATGGAAACTGTGGCTGTTTCTAGACGGATTGTAATCTCCACGGATTAACCCAATAAAGGGTTCACACAGCCGTACCACCGGAACCCGGGGAAAATTTAGGGCTTCCAGCATAGCGTGTTCCGGGATCATGCTGTTACAAGTACAGGGCAGCCGTAGCAGTGGGGGAGCTGGTGGCCTAGTGTCTTTCCAGACCTCAAGATTCTTTTGGAGAAGGTTGATTACTATAATTCTGTCGTCAAATATTAATCATCGAGCATTAATTATTACACAGTTCTATCAGCCATTTAAAAAAGAAAGCAGCAGGAATATTTAAAAACGCACAGGCAGCATACTCGTAATCGTAAACATAAGTGAAGTGTCTCATAATAGGACTAGTTGTTGCCATATGCTTTGTACAACAAGCACATAAAAAAATAAGGACGTCAGAGTCTAAACGGAAGGGAAAGACGATAGCAGAACCAAAAATCCAACATCCAGAAAGCCCCGATAGTAGGAAGGTAGTCGTAATGGAAGAATAGTAAGGATAGTAGATAGTAAGGATAGTGAGGATACTGAAGGCACTCAAATATGGGCACTGTGTGTTGGTAGGAAACGCTTTGCACGGTCAACCTCGCCGTGGTTGTTTGGAGAGATAAGGACCTTAATCTCCGTATCTTTATGGTCCATTAGATGCTTGAAGCCGTGCTCTATACCATTTTCCAAGCTCACAACAGTAGTGATGAATCTTCTAGCTCTCTCTTCATCAATGTCGCTTCGTTCGAAACAGTCCAACACTCCTTCAAAGTCTTCGCGCGTGTAACACATGGAGCCCATAAGCTTCTTCTCGTGCTTGGTCACATCCATTGGCCAAAAGTGGATAGGTTTTTTTCCCCAGATTGCAATGTTAACGATGGTTCCGTTTGATGCAGCTGCATGGATTGCAGTGCGTAGAGTGATTTCAAGACCAGAGCAGTCAAAAGTGTAGTCGAAACCATGACCAGTTGGAGATAGCTTCATCAGGTGATCAAGTGGATCACCATCAACACTGGAGGGGTCGAATACACGAGCACCGAGCTTCTCAGCATTATCCCTTCTGACCTTTGACGGTTCCGAGACAACGACCATACCTGCCTTAAACCCGTAGAGGCATAGGATAGCAGCCAAACCAATCGCACCAGCGCCAAGGATCAAAGCAGAAGAACCAGGACGGAAATGAGAAATCCTCACGGCGTGGTACGCTACAGCCAAAGGTTGGGCAAGAGCAGCAATCTCCAAGGGGATATCCTTTGGAACAACAACAGCATGGCGTGAAGAGCATACAAACTTCTCAGCAAGACCACCGTCCTGGGCACCCAATCCACACAAAGACAAGTTATCGCATATATTTGTGAGACCGTGCTGACACTCATTACACATATCATCGGCGTGGAAATGGGATCCAGGGAACCGGGGTTTGTCAGCACAGTGGACAGAGGGGTCGATTACAACCTGGTCACCCACCTGGACGTCATGGACATTAGAGCCAACTTCAATAACCGTGCCTGCGATCTCATGGCCCATACACAGCGGCGGCTTAAGGCCTGTCAATGGTTTCTCTCCACCACTGCTCTCAAAGAAGTTAGGTGGATCCGACGTGAACTCCTTGAGGTCTGTGCCACAGATCCCACAGTACGACACGTCCACAAGCACATCGTCTGGGTGTTTGATGGACGGTTCCTCCCTGTCCATCTCGAAACGGACATCGTTGGGACCATAGTAGACGATTCCCTTCATCTGCTAGTGGTGATGTAGTAGTCGTAATAGTAGCGGTAGTAGCAGTAGTAGCAGTAGTAGCAGTAGTAGTAGTAATAGCAGCAGTAGTAGGAATAGCAGTAGTAGTAGTAATAGCAGTAGCAGTAATTTGTCTAAAGCAGTCCTGTTCGTTAGCTAGTCAACAGGTCTCTTCTTCACTGCTTTCTTACTAGGAATGGCCTAGAAAGAGAGCCCATCAGGGCGAAACACTGCCTTTTGAGTACCGCTTTCCCTTTCCCCCACCCACGGGGCACCCTCCATGGCCGGGGTCGCAGGAAAAAGAAACCCGTGCGCTTTAGCGGTGCGTCTGCGGTGATGAAATTTGACAGAGGCAGAGATCGACGAGGAGGAGGAAGAGAGAGGAGGGGAGGAAAGAGAAAGAGAAAGAGAAAGAGTATAATGGTTCATTGTTAGAAGAAAACGACTGAGGGGTATTTAGTGTGTAGATTTGGTTGTGTGGGTGGTCTCGGCTTGTGCTGGTGTGTTGGTAATCTTGGTGGTGGTCTTTGTGGTGCTAATTAGGTGGTCAGCCTGACCCGGGCATGAACCCGTTATCAGGCAGCCACTGTCCAGCAACGGCAGTCCGGCCGATGAGGACGAAACTCGCAGATCCTGAGGATCGAGGCTCTGTACGATTGTAGTAAATGCGGCTTGTAGTGTAGCAGCATAGATGGTAGGTGGTAGTAGGGTGCATGGGGAGTGGTCGTGTGGTAGTATGGCAGCATGGTAGTATGGCAACATCAAGCATGCCAGCACGGTAGCGTAGTATGCTAGTGGGTGTATCGTCTCAGGTAACAATGGGCCCCGTTTTTACTCGTTTTACGTCTACCAGAGTGTGCATCTGTGCTGTTTACGGTAATCGACGTATTCTACGCGTGCCATTCTTCTCCGGGGGCTTCTGGGGCATGTATGTGTGCTGGAGCCACTCACCCAGTAGGCTACACTTATGGGGGAACAAACGTGTCAGGCATAGACATTCGGAGCAACCCTTTGGGTGTTTAACCTTAAAACATGCCCAGAGTCTCGGAATAGACGGGAACGTTCACATATAGTAGCTACATGGTTATACTAAACAGATCTCGTGATAGTTGAGGCGGTTTGTATTGTAATGTAATACGCATGTCACGGTGCGCGCGGTGTATGTATTATTTTGCACAATAATGCAATCATAAGTGTGGATAACGACGACGCTATAATATCGACGCTATAATAATTTAATCTATTGGACCTGCAGTAATAATCACACCTTAATAATAATCCCAGGATCCTAATGGTAACAGCGAAGACGTAAATGTATCTAAGGTTTGGTGTTCACACGGAGTGCCGCGTGGGTATCGTTTACACAAGAGAACGAGAGTGCACCGTTTATGTCCTCAATGTTGCCGAAAACGTCGTGCTTGAGGACGGAAAGATATTCACGTGATATACAATAATGTCTATCTTACATGCAGGGAACAATACTCACTGTATTGTGGGCATTCTGGAAGCAAGATCCTCTGAGCCTTCTCTAAACTTGAAACACGCTCGCACGTCTTTTGGATGTTTTTTACCCTTAATATCTCCCAGTGGAGCTTCTGCTAATTAGATTAACCACAGAAAAAACCTTAAGATGTTTAAATAATAAACCCAACATCCATACCATTTACGTGCCAGTTATATCTTGTGCGTTCTTCCGTCCATTATTATTATCGATGTAAGTGTTGCATGCCACATTTACCGGACTATGTGTGGAAGTTCAATTACTTTAAAGTGCTTATGAGTTCAAATTGAGTTCTTAAGGCTTCGGAAAGTAACGCCTTTCACATTAAAGTCACGTATGATTTGGTTACAGGAACCCAACTGTTAAAGGTGAAGGAACGGTTTCGAGGCGTCGCCAGCTATATGTGCATAGCTGCCACCATGGGCAACATACTCATCGAATACGCCCGGCAACACTGACCTCTGTGGTGAACGCCCATGAGAGAACGAGTCCCTTTTTCCTAGTCAAATGATACACTAGGTTCTCCTTCGATTATACAATACACATTCATATTTAGCATAATCTTTTTTAGAATGCATTTATTTTCGAAATTGTACACTCCAAAAATGAAATATGCGGAAACGACTTAAGGTAATTCTCTAAGGAGTCTAACAGCTTTGTCTGGAAGAAGATGTCAAGATCGTTCTTCCAACACAATAAACGATATCAAAAGTCTTTTGTACAATTACATGAATCAGATATACATCTACTGAAAAAGATTGTATTCTCATTAGTAATGAGATGACCGGGTGGACTCGTGGTGTCTGGATGTATAAATAGCATATACAATGTACTTGTCAGCAGCAGTCATGAAAGAGCAATAAAAGAGATAACATAAATAGAAAGACTAATAGAAGAGCGAGAGATAGAAGAGAGAATATGCTGACACAAACACCGCTTCTGGTTTACTAAGCCCTACACGTTGTGTCGGTTACTGTTATCTTTATGTGTACGCATCAATCTCGGAGGAACTCCTGAGACTCGGAAATAACGCACCAAACGGCCTTAACTTACACTCCGTCGCTTTTTGATTTGTCAATTGCAGCGTTGCTACTTTTGGAGCAATTAATAATGATTCAAGAAATACGGACGGCTTGGAAGATCTATACACGGAAATCACGGTATTTCCGAGGGATGGGCGATGCTTCACAGAACATGTGAGGTAGGCATCTAGCAATCACTGTTTAATAGATTACAACACCTTTTAGCGACATAGCTATAGTCAATCTTACCTCCCATCCTACACAGATGTGTTAATTACATGGATACATCCCATTTCCATACTGGAAGGTTCCCTATGATTGCCCTTCCTTTCTTGTACTTAAATAGTCCTGTACATCTCTTGGGATTTCATCTGCGAGGATGTTGACAGTTTGTAATCTCTCTGCAGTTAAGGGACTTAAGCCGCGGGTATCGGGGGAGAACCGAATTTGCCACCCTACCAGATGTACATAGTCTAACATTCAGACACACTTGTAGGAAGCTGGGAAGTAACAGACATTATAAATTAAACCCAGGACCCTGCTTGCTGTAAGATATTTTTTTTTATTTTTAGCTTTCTCTGTAGCTCAAGCAGTTTTTGGATCTCTACATTAACCATGAACGCTTTGAGATCAATAAATAATCGTTTGCAATCTCTTGTTCCCTTCGAAAAGAGGTCAAAGCCTATTTCGTTCTTCTTAGTACTTCTAGGTACTTGTATGGATACTATCAATGTTACGGGATCTATCACAGCGTACTTTTCAGTCTATGAACACTTCCATGCAGATACTACAACTGTGTCCTGGACACTGTCTGCTTATGCGTTAACTCTTGGAGCATTTATCATGTTAGCAGGTAAGATTACTGACATGATTGGTGCACACCGTGTATTTGTTATTGCGGTGGGGCTCACCGCACTGTTTGCTTTAATATGTGCTGTTATTGAGAATTCAATTATTGCTGTTGTGGTTTTCAGAGCTCTTCAGGGAGTGTCAGCTTCCTTCTTAATTCCATCCTCGTTTGCTGTCGCAGGTAATTACTTTCCCAACCCTAAGCACTTTATGGTAGCATTGATTGCCCTTATGTTGACGATCACGGGGGCCTTCGGTTTGGGCTTAGTGTTGGGAGGTGTGTTTTCTGTAACACCTATCGGCTATAAGGGTCTGTATTACTTTACGTTTGCTCAGGGTGCTGCCATTACATTGGGCCTTTACTTTACTATGATCCCAGTGGAGCCTACAGAGGAACACAAGAAACTTAAGATGAAAAACTTGGATTTCATAGGTTCAGCAATGCTTGTTATCGGAACGTTGCTTATCATCCTTGGATTTACTGAAAGTGGCCAGTCCTGGAAGCGGGCATCAGTATATGTTCCTCTTCCAGTGGGAATATTGATTGTACTTGGTGGCCTCTGGTTTGAATTGGTTTATATTCAGGACTTAAAGAAAAAGGTTGATGATAGAATAGCTGAGGATCAGGAAGCCAACGTTGATGTTAGTATCCTGGAGAAGGAGGAAGGCAGTACTGAGCAGGTCTCGGTCGAGGTACAAGATTGGCGTTACAAATTGATGCCCCTATTTCCTCGTGAGGCTTTACAAGTTCCTAACTTTCTGCAATTCCTTACAATTACTCCCTTCTTGTATGTTGGCTTCATGAGTTTCATGACGTCCGAAGTTCAGTACTGGCTATATGTGGAGAGGGATTCCCCTCTTATTGCAGGCCTGAAGATGCTTCCTATCTCTGTTGGATTCTTCATTGGATCATTTGTGAACCAGGAGAGATGGATCTACAAAATCAGTATGAAATGGATTCTTGTTGGGTCACAGGTTGCAGCGATAGGCATGGTGGTGTGGGTCTCTCAACACGAGTGGACCAATCATAGAAGCTACTGGATCTACGAGTTTGTTCCAATTCTCTTCTATGGGTTCTTATGTAACACATATATGATAACATACATCAATGCTGTTCTCCGAAGAACTCCACCGCATCTTCAGGGTGTTGTATCAGGTTTACTGCAGACAGTTGCGCAGGTTGCCATCTGCTTGGGCAATGCCATTACGGCGTCGATTCTTGGAGATTTATCGTTGGCATACACTGCTGAGATGAAGGACCAGTTGAAGAAGAGATTTGACCACACTTTTTACCTCACATATGCGGTTATAGCGGTGAGCGTTGTTGTGCTGTGCTTCTTGGAGGATCGCCGTTCTGTAGAGGATGAAGTCCCAGAAGAGCAAGAAGAGGAACACACTGAGTCACCGGCTAAGGTACCTACAACAACAGAGGAAAGTGTATAATGGTCTACAATCTTGTATATGATCTCAAATTACTGCTGAATAAAGCTTTCCTTCCGTAGTCCGGTAGTGCTGAACTTATCACAACACACGAAGGAAAGAACTGTCTTGTACAACATAGATACAGCAAAAAGCTCCCTAAAGAAATGGGGTATCTGGTTATGGGTGGGGTGCATATAATTATACATAATGCAATATGTATTTGATGAGATACTGGCACTTTGAGATAGTTATGAAAATGCAGCGGTGTTGGTTTTAAGAAGCTCTACAACGAAAGAGGGGTTCGCCTTTCTTAACAAAAAAATGATGATTTAACCGAGCAGGGCTATAGTGTTAACGACGCAACCTGTAAATCATGAATGAGCCCACACCAACTACTTCAAAATGCTGATGAGTTCAACTTGATTTGGAGGCTCTGGAAGGTAACGACATTTCCGTGGAAGTTGAACATAAATACGTGGTTTCAAAAGTGTAAACAGCTGTATTAGCATAGCTGGTTACCTATTGTAGATTCTTGGCAAAGAGGATTTGTGGAGTTGAAATCTGAGTACACTGTATATATATTCCCCATTCTATTATTTGATGAAAGTGAGAAACACGTGGTGAGCCCCTATGCCCTAAGGTGACTAGTCAATTATGTTTGCGTCACTGACCCCTCTGGTGAATCTTCACGAGCGAACGAATCTCTTGCCCTCATAAGTCCGTACATTAGGGTTCCCACTTAAGTGTATATTACACATTACTATTTAGCTTACTTTAACAATATAGGTGATTTGAAGCTTGAAGTTTATTTTGCAATTGCCCGTTCCTGAAACGAACCTCCATTAAGACCCCGAACACAAAGCTATAGGGAGTTTAACAAATTTGTCTCCAAGCTATAAAGATAGTTCTTCTAAATACCGCAATAAAGAAAATTCTTGGTACAACGACATGCGCCAGATATACCTCTTTCTAAAACAATAGTTGTCTTCTAGGTAACGAGATGATCGAGTAAGCTGTGTCGTGTCTTGATGTTCCAACACTAAGCACACTTGCCAGCGCCAGTCTCCCACCAGCGACTTTGACGATCAGAAGAGTGGGTATTAGAAGAGCAAGTGTCGGAAAAGATGAAAAGTTTACACAAGTGTCCATTCAGGATTATTAATCCCTGTATTCTCTCAGCACCGTTGTCATGAAATAAGCACACCAATTTGAAGGAACCTCGGGGCTGTGAAACAACGCACGAAACGGCTATAACGTGTAAACTTCACCGCTTTCGATTTGTAAAAGGCCCTTCGTTTGTACTATTGGGTTGGAACCACTGCTAGCAATTTAAGATTTAGAGATGGCTTGTGAGTTTTGACGTTGCTTTATTTACAAGGGATCGGTGATATTTCACAGAGCATATGATGCAAACATATAGAAATGGGCTGTTTGATAGAATACCACTATTTTGTAACGCTGTAGCTACACTTTTGCTACCAGCAAAACCACTCTATTGAGATGGGCGGATTCCATAGATAGAGATTTCAACCAAGATAGGAGTACTCCCCCCCTCCAGACTCTTTTCTCGAGATATTCAACTCTTTTTGTATTTAAATAGTTAAATATCCTGGAATTTAATCGTCGAGGAAAAAAGTGGTTTCCAATCTCTCTGCAGTTAAGGTCACATGCATAGCGGAAGGACAAATTTAAACCGTGCATACTAATACATTCAGAAACTATCACTGAAAAGGGAGAGGCGTAACTGACCTTATAAATTAAACCCAGGACCCTGTCTGTTGTTTAATTTTTTTTCAAATTTATTTTGACTTTCATTGTAGCTCAGGCCGTTTTTGAATCACTGCAATCCAATCACTATGAACGCTTTAAGGACAATACATAGGCGTTTACAATCCCTTGTTCCCTTAGAGAAGAGATCGAAACCCATATCCTTTTTGTTAGTACTTCTAGGTGCTTGTATGGATATGATCAATGTTACGGGATCTATCACAACGTACTTTTCAGTCTATGAACATTTCCATACAAATACTACAACTGTGTCCTGGACGCTGTCTGCTTATGCGTTGACTCTTGGAGCATTTATCATGTTAGCAGGTAAGATTACTGACATGATTGGTGCGCACCGTGTCTTCACCGGTGCTGTAGCTCTCACTTCACTGTTTGCTTTACTCTGTGCTGTTGTTGACAACTCGATAATTGCTGTTATCGTCTTCAGAGCTTTACAAGGAGTGTCAGCTTCCTTTTTGATTCCATCCTCATTTGCTGTTGCTGGTAGCTACTTTACTAATCCTAAGCACTTTATGGTTGCATTAATTTCTCTCATCGTGATTCTCACTGGAGGTTTTGGCTTGGGCTTAGTGTTGGGTGGTCTGTTTTCTATGACTTCTATCGGCTATAAGGGTCTATATTACTTTACGTTTGCTCAGGGTGCTGCCATTACATTGGGCCTTTACTTTACTATGATCCCAGTGGAGCCTACAGAGGAACACAAGAAACTTAAGATGAAAAACTTGGATTTCATAGGTTCAGCAATGCTTGTTATCGGAACGTTGCTTATCATCCTTGGATTTACTGAAAGTGGCCAGTCCTGGAAGCGGGCATCAGTATATGTTCCTCTTCCAGTGGGAATATTGATTGTACTTGGTGGCCTCTGGTTTGAATTGGTTTATATTCAGGACTTAAAGAAAAAGGTTGATGATAGAATAGCTGAGGATCAGGAAGCCAACGTTGATGTTAGTATCCTGGAGAAGGAGGAAGGCAGTACTGAGCAGGTCTCAGCCGAGGTACAAGATTGGCGTTACAAATTGATGCCTCTCTTTCCTCGTGAGGTTTTACAAGTTCCTAACTTTCTGCAATTCCTCGTCGCTACTGCATTCCTGAACGTTTCCTACATGAGTTTGATGACGTCCGAGGTTCAGTACTGGCTATACGTGGAGAGGGATTCTCCTCTTTTTGCTGGCCTAAAGATCCTCCCTATCTCTGTTGGAAACTTGATAGGCTCATTTGTAAACAAGGAGAGATGGATCTACAAAATCAGTATGAAATGGATCCTTGTTGGGTCACAGGTTGCAGCGGTTGGTACAGTGGTGTGGGTCTCCCAACACGAGTGGACCAATCCTCGAAGTTATTGGATCTACGAGTTTGTTCCAATTCTTTTCTATGGGTTTCTGTGTAACACTTACATGACCACATATATCAATGCTGTTCTCCGAAGAACTCCACCACATCTTCAGGGTGTTGTTTCGGGTCTACTGCAGACAGTTGCACAGGTCGCCATATGCTTGGGCAACGCTATTACGGCGTCGATTCTGGGAAATTTATCGTTGGCAGATACACCGGAGATGAAGGACAGGCTGAAGAAGAAGTTCAACCACACACTTTATTTGACGTATGCTGTTTTAGCGGGGGCTATTATTGTGCTGTGCTTCTTGGAGAATCGCCGTTCTGTAGAGGATGAAGTCCCAGAAGTATACGACGAGGCGTACGAAAAGGGACACACTGAGATAGCTGCCGCCAAAGTACCGACTACAACAAACGAAATTGTTTAATGGTGTACAAGGCTGAATAATCCCAATTGTGGCTTTTACGTAACACATGCCTTTGCCTTCCGTAGTCATGTAGCTCTAGGCCTATCCCAATTCATGAGGTTAGTGATGCAAGTATTACAAATAAGTGAAGAACTGTCCTATACAATACTGAAAGTCTCAAATCTAGCTGCAGAACAAGTGAATCAAAAGAAAGGAATTCAGTATCTTGACTATGGGTTCGGCGTATATAATCGTATAAATGAGGTTTTTTGAATAGTTGTAAAGTCAAACGGCGTTGGTTTGAAGATGCTCTACGGTGAGAAACAAGCTCGTCTTTCTTAGCATGTAATACTGATATAACCGAGCAGGACTATGCAGTGAACGAGCCAAATTATGAATGAGCCCACATCAGATATCGACTTGTGTTTCAACAAATTAAGTCAATCACTGTGAAACCATTGGTGATCTTGAAGAGCCACAATCCGAAGTCTTGGAGTCGCCCATGGCTGAGAACGAAAGAAGAAATGGAGGATACGCGCTATCATTAGCGATTAGAGACCGTTATCCGTTATTGGAAAGTAATACTATTAGTGTATTATTGGTAGTGCATTATTGGTAGTCTATTATTGTATAGTTTAAACAATTTCTTCAGTCCTGTATGGCTTCCGCTGCTGTAGGTATCGTAGAAGAGGAGATCTTCAGATACCACAACTCCGAATCTCTAGCTAAATACATACAACAAGTGACTTCTAAGACCGTACATTATGCTTATATATATCAATTAGGTGAACCTAAAAATAGTTTCATTTAAAAATAATCTAACATGTCTTTTGATAAATGGAATGCACGTAGTTCCCGAATTTTCGGTTTCAATCATGTCTCCCAGATTTCTAACCAGTTTTGCCACTGAACGTTCGTTGACTACATTAGTTGAGAGTGTGCTCTTCCCAACACCCAGCTAGAACTCACTAGAGGTCCATTAAATGCCAATTAGAGACCAATTGGAGACACAGCGTGCTCCAGAGAGCCCTATTAAACCCATTAAACACAAACCCACTGTCTGCCCCTGCCGAGACAAGCTATGACGACATGACGATCTCGGACTTTTCCCCTGCGAAGGGGCCACACGCGGCACTGTGTTGCCGCGGTTGAGCGGAAAATATTACTCACCCAAACGGTTAAAAGAAACGGGCCTTTTTATCGTTGGAGCAATTAACGACTACCCTTTCGAGGGACCAGACACCACCGTCACGACGATCAACAGCACTTTTTTATTTCCATAGAACGGAACCCTTTCTGCAGTTGTTTTGCCGGCGGTGTATTGGCTTTTTTATACGGATTCTGTTATCTTCCTTGCTCTTACCTTGGTCCCGTTTGTTTGTTTGTTTGTTTGTTTGAAACTGTGCCGACGTTGAAAGAGGCACATTTGTCCCTCATCACCACGCTTAAGGGTGTCTGTAAGAGTACACTCTTGCTTTTCAGGGCTGCTTGAACCGTTATTTTGGGCTCTCTTAACGTCTTACAACACATCTTGCAACGTCTTGTAACCTTCCACTGCTTTTTCCAGTGCTTATTACCATAGAATTGGGGTTTGCCGTACTATTGGAACCAACATCTTCCGTAACGGTGCTAACAGTTCACTACAACCATCACGAATTCCACATATACCAAAGCATAGGCCCATAAAACCGATGCTCCCATGCGACACACGTACGACTTTGAGATGGACTCACCACTGGACTCGCCATTCCAGTCGCACGTTTTCGACTATAACTACTACTCCACACAAGGCATGGTGCCCCCAGAACATGGTGTGTCCTTTGAGAAGAAACTAGTACTCCACTATGTCATCAATCACAGTTTCCAGCTTCTTCTGAGGAGCTATGCAACGAAGTTTTCCCTCACGGTGGATCCACAGGTTCTAACTGAGCTTGTTGAGTTCGCTGTTACCCTCTTCAGAAGACTCCAGCTATCGCTCGCCAATTTCCAGAGACTGCTACTTGTGCTAAACAGGTACTTCTCTAAGATTGACCGTCTGGAGCTTTCGTTAAAACAGACTATCCTCACATTGCTAGTCAAGATTACTGGAGGTATAGCATGTTACGATTGGCGTAACGTGTGTGGTGTTCCACTTAACACGGTACTTGCGCTCGTGAAGTTTGTAGACGCGGATCTGGACCAGCACGACTATGAGTTCAGTACCGAGGAGCTCGATATGATTAATGACAAGATGAAGACTTTGATTTATTCCAGATTTGATGTTATTTAACGACCCCCCTTTTGTTTGTCCCCCTTGGTTTTGTTTTCCTGTTTATGATACACGTTTATCTGTACTGTACATTTGGACCATTGAAGCCTCATCCATATCGTAGGAACGGAGCTGCTTTCATCGTTAAGAGAATTCTAAGACGTAAAGAGGATGTTAAGAGATGCCAAGACAAGGACTCTATTAGTTCTGATCGTTGTCGTTCGCTCGTCAGTCTTTAGTTACCGTCTCCATTCTCTATTACCATCCCACTGACCATCCTAGTAGCCATTCTAGTAATCATCATCTTCCTCATTCTCATCTTCCTCATCCATACTGTCTCGGTGTTGTCTCTTTGCGTCATTAGCTCTAGACAATATCACATCCAAGTCTCCTCCACTGCCTAATAGCCTTTCTCTATTCCTCTTACACGTTAGCGTGTCGGTGTGTCTCTTAAGAGCATCTTTTCTCGCAAAGCCTTTACCACACCTCTGGCAGACATGCGGTAGAACTGGAAGATGAGCACGTTGGTGCCGTCTTAGATCTGAGGACCGACGGAAAGATAGCGTACAGTCCCGACATATAAAAGGCTTTGATTCCTCATCCCCAGGTGATAAGCCCCCCTGGTCCTGACCAAAGGTATTGTGAGGTGTATTCGACCCACTCGTGTGGGTAGACCGTTGATTAGTGGGGGTGTAGATGTTGCGGTCGCTGCCAGCAGGACTATGTTTTGGACCGGGGTCATTGATGCTATCCTGGGTCCCTGTAGTGGATGAGGTCTGTTTCCACGAGTCTAGCAGATTGCTAGCGGGCGTATTGGATGCTGCATTATTCTGGGCTGACGAGCTACCGTTGTTGTTGTTGTTGATATCGGTATGGCTGCCCTGGAGGCCAAAATAGCTTAGATTGAAAGTCGGGAAGTTAGCACTCTTTGTAGAGTCTATGAGTCCCAGAGTAGACAGTTGAGTGTCCTGGTGTCCCGAGGAGAACTGCTGAGTGAGCTGCTGATGTAGAAAAGTCTCCGTACTATGTTGAGCGCCATTTGTCTTTGAAAGCGACGCATACTGGATCCGTCGTAGCAGCTCGATGATGGTGGGATCGATGGGGTTCGTCATTGATGTTGCTACTATCGCCTCTGCAGCAGCCCTGAAGAACTTACGGTCCTCGTCATCGTCCGATTCGTTCATGTCTGGAGATACAAAGTGTCGATGTGAAGTGATTGGCTGAATTTTTTGTTCTCCTGGTACCACCTGGAAGTATATGAATAAGCGTTACCGTCCTCCCGTGAACGTGCTGTGGAGTGTGGAGTGTAAACTATGACGCTCTTCCAACGACGATAAGTATGAAGTAGAACAAGTACACTGTCACTTATAGTCTCCCGGGCTTCGAGTAATACTTCTGAGTCTTAAAACTCGTCAAAACGTCGCTCAGCGCCCACTCCGGGCGAGATCTCTCGTGCTTTTAGCAAGTTGACTATGTTCTTGGTGATGTTAGCTCAAGTCACGTGAAATGAAGTTTACCTACGGGGCGCACGCGTGGTGTGCGGGTGTTTCCCGGTGGAGTGCGCTAGCCGCGCTCCACACAAATCAACACAAATCAGCATGGAGGACAACATGGAGATGAGAAGAGAAGAGGAGGGAAGAGACAAGGGATTGGACCAGCGACAGGGAGAATACGGTGGAAGAGATCTGGAAGCCGCATTGCGACACTGGAGGATAGCCTTGAAGAAACACTGGAACAGTGGATATACTTGACGGAATCACTAAGAATGCCAGCTGTAAGTTAGTTGATGTGGCAGCGTATATTGGCTTGCATCGCATACTATTCGCTGTTTGACTAGCATTACTAACAATTAGACAGCCATTCGTACAGGACGACGTCGAAACGATAGTTCAAGCGTGGATCGAGAAGAACTCCAGCAAGGACGTATTGGACACCAACAGCCTTATAGAGCACATTCTGGGCGAGCTCCGACAAAAGTCTATAGATTATAAGGTGATTGCTACGGTAACGGTGGTTGCACGTGCTGCAGACCCGGCCAACTCTAAATACTCTGTCGGTTTCCTTTGGAATGACGAGACTGATGGGCATTACTCACTGAAGTTTGATACCCCAGACTCGTGGCTCCTTGTGGGTGTTTCCTACATTAAGCTGTGATACGGTGCTTAAGAAAAGAGTGGATGAGAAAGTGAAAGAGAAAGAGAATTAAGAACGAAACAAACAAAAAAACATGCCAATGGAATGTCATTTTATGCCCTTTCCGGTCTCCTCGGACCATCACATGTAGTTCTTTTTCAGTTTCGTACTGGGACTGAACCGTCCCATGAACGACAGTTCCAAGTTATGTTGGTTCTGTTTAAGATAAAGGTTCTGTGCTTGCTTTGCTTTTGGTAGGAGTAACTTGGCATCCGACGAATCGATATCTCTGCGAGCCTTGAGTACTAGGGAAAGGAATTCCGATTTGATATCATTGAAGTTGGCCACCGTTTGCTTCCAGTGCTCCACAAGTTGATCAAGGTCTGTCTCTGTGGCCAAGTCCATGAAGTTCTCCACAATCTTGAATTTGGATTGAATTATCACCGGATCAAGGAACTCTGCAAACAGATTGTAGAACACCTCGAAATCCCTCTTTACACAACCCAGTAGTTTTTCTGAGAGCTTCGGGAACTTGATATCCTTGTCCAGGCAGTTCATGTAGTGCAGTATACATTCCTCAAGACACTCTTCGGCAAAAACCTCAAACAAGTAACCGTCTATATCTTCTTTAGTCGTTCCCAAAAACTCCAGCAAAGTATCTGAAATCTGTTGGCAAAGATTTGAAGTTGTCCACTCTTTTGTGAAAATCAGGCCCAACGCTTCCTTCATGTAGTCAAAGATGAACACTATAATACCATCACAACACTGTTTCGCCAAGTTTGCAAAACCATCAATGACTTCCTCCATTTCACTATGAATGGTAGAAGCGTATTTCTTACTCACCATACCACTGTACTTATTGGAAATTGATTCTGTATAATTTGCACTTCTCATCTGGTCATTCGCAAGAGCGATTAAGTAGTCCTCCAAGCCCGGTTGGAATTTACTGTCCATGTCATCCTCTGGCATATAGTCCTTACCTTCGTTGCTGTTGGCAGTCAAGAACCTCTGAACCTCTGTCTTAACCAGCTCACCCCATTTTTGTTGTCTCTGAATAAGTAATTTACCAAACCGCGAGATGACACCAGCAAGGATTTTACCTTGACCTGAACCAGCAGCGGCATCACATTGTTGAGTGAACATCTGGAACACAATCTTCGTACCCTCCAGCGCATATTTGTTCTCAGAGTCTCTATCTGGAGGAGCAGATCTGGCCTTGAAGACACCCTGCTCAGTTTTCTCGAGGTTTCCAATCCATTCATTCATCTTCATCACAAGCAGATTCAGATAGTCATTCAACAGTTGCTCTTTCTCTGCTTCTCCAATAACAGACTTGACTTCTGTCTTCTGGAATTTGAAGTCATTAATCATAGTTTGCTGGAATTCGTTGTCAAAATCCAATATGTCTAAAATCACAAGAGTTTCAGGCTCCAACTCAATTAAGCGAATAAGAATCTTGTGAAGCTCATTATAGTAGATGTTGTAGTACACATTGAAGATGTCCCATTTCGTAGGCACCAATTTTGTGAGCTCCTGTTGAACACATGCCAAGTCATTGTAGACCCAACGCAGATTATCCAATACTGCAAATACATTATCCGAGAGAGAATATGCTTGCCAACAGTTCTTGAAGGTTGCTTTAACACCTTCCGTGATCTGCTCCAAGAAAAAATCCTTGTAGTTTCTGGTCTGCGTGCGTCCTTGAAGCGTACCGTTAACAATCTGATCAAATAGAAGGACAGACCCATCTCTACTCTTGCTTTTCGCCTTGAGTGCATGCTTGAGTGCCTCAATGCTCAGATCATGCTGTTCTTCGAAGTCGATGATCTTAGCAATCCTCACGACAAGACTGTAGTTTTCCTCTCTAACCGTGTCAATAAGCTCAAAGATAAGACTAGAAAGCAAGTGGTCCCATCTTTTCACAACATCGTCCAGTCCAGATGTTACTCTTTTCAAAGTAAACGTGTTATCATCACTACTCTTCAAACTGAGTTCCATGAGTTGTTCACGGAGGTCTCTCAGCTGATTCAGGTGGTAGTGGATCACCAAGAGGTTCGAGCATTCCGGGTCTTCCGGGTTGTCCAGTTCTTTATCAATAAGTCGACGCACCCTCAGAAGACGAGTGCTGAACTGACCCAAGTTGTCAGCGATATTGGCACTCTGGTCTAAGATCTCATGGACATGTGTGATGCTGTTGATCAGCTGGTACCGGTTAACCGAGCCAAATGACTCAAGTGCAACGCTGTTAATTTTATTTAAGCTGTCTTTCAGCGTCTTTACGTCATCCTGACATAGAGACAGCACTTCCAGGTCCTTCAGAAACTTGTCAAGGTGCGATTGTGTAAGACTCTTGAGCTGAACATCAACAGTCGACTTCTCCGTCTGGAGTTGTGTCCTCAAGTGCTCAATCTTATCCAAGTCGTCATCTGTCTTTAGCAGCTCCACAAGATTGCTTAGTGCCGCTTGCGACATCGTCACTAGAAGACGATCAACTCTGTAGAAGTCAAGAAGTGTGTGTTCCTTTGCGGGATCTCTGACAGGTGTGTTGTCCTTTGATAGTATGTGGGTTGTCTCCGGTTTCGATCTACCGCGCCTCGCCCGAGAGAGCTTCCATAGAATGGAGAACTGTGGAACACAACTGGGGGAGAACACACTTCTAATCTTAGAAAGCAATTCTACAGACTATAGAGGGTGTGGTGTTAAAAATATATATGGGAAACTCCCATCGATTGAGCCTCTCAGGCGTTTGTGTTGCAGCTTCTTCCAGTTGCTCCAGTGTAAGGTGAACAGAAATGGTGTCCGGGTGTATATATCTGGTTATGGGCCCGGATCATAAAATCCGGACACCACGGAGGTATCACCCGGACACCACTGCCGCCATCTGGGCCATACGAAGGACACCATACGCAGAGTTTGGGTGAAGATGCTTCCGAACAAGGAGCTTAGATCCATATGCCATGGTAGAGATTGATAGTTAGAGCCCTTGAGAGTTTCAGCATTAAAATGGTTTTTGTGGCGTGGCCCTCGTTCAGTGTTGCTGGGTGATGTCATCTTTCGAAGACACATTGTGACACCCGCACGTCGCCCAGTTTCAAGATCTCGCCGAAGAAAGTAGCAAGCGTGTTTTGCAGAAACGGGAAACTAGCCACTAGCAAAAGTGCCTGGATTGTATGGTTCCGTGGTCTACATCACAAGAACAAAATCCCTCTGTTGCATAGCTACTGTTATGAATATATGAAGCCATACCCAAGCCCATTCCAGGGCACCTACACCTGGAACACGCTTCATGGAGACCCCATACATACCCACCCAAATATTTACAGTGTTTCTTTTTGGGACTAAATAGATAGAGTGGCAACCGATTGGCAATCTACGGTGATCGTCCGCCACACAAACACCCAACAGTATTGGTTCTGCCGGCACCTCGCTATTACCCTGTATCTATAAACTATTCGATACACCAACACTCCCTTTCGTGCACGCGTAGAACAACAAAAACACCAAACAGCATCACAAACTAACCGATCACCGTCTCCTGGCCATATCCTGTTCCACTCTGAGCCCGGTTCCACGCATAACATCTGCCATCACCACTAAAATGTACACAAACACGCGTTCGAGATCGGACACACGTCCGTTTCGGGACGTGTCGTGACTGCCCATCGACGTGTTTGTTTACCATTGGTGGCCAATCAGAGGCGTTCGCGGCGCGGAGCAACGCGAAACGACGCGAAAACGACGCGTGAAGGCGACGCGTGGTCCGAATCAATAACACCCGTAGCCGCGAGGAAAAGTATATAAACAACGGTGGCGTCCGGATTTCCACGTCTTTTCTCTGACCAAGGACCAAGGAAACACTTTGAGGAACATCCAAACACCCCTTTTGTCCCCTTTCCGTTCTTACAATGTATGTCT
Organism: Petasospora xishuangbannaensis; assembly: GCA_030585085.1. NCBI lineage: Eukaryota > Fungi > Ascomycota > Saccharomycetes > Phaffomycetales > Wickerhamomycetaceae > Petasospora > Petasospora xishuangbannaensis. Next base: position 102,953 of record JAJMBV010000037.1, on the reverse strand, counting down.
GCAAGAGAGACGGTCGCCGTGAGCCGGTGAAGTTCGACAAGATCACCGCAAGAGTGTCTCGTCTATGTTATGGGTTGGATCCTGAACACATCGATGCCGTTAAGATCACACAGAGAATCATCTCAGGTGTGTACGAAGGTGTGACGACAATCGAGTTGGACAACTTGGCTGCTGAGACGTGTGCTTACATGACAACTGTCCACCCAGACTACGCGACATTGGCTGCTAGAATCGCCATCTCCAACTTGCACAAACAGACTACAAAACAATTCTCCTCTGTTGTCGAGGAGCTGTATACCTACATCAACCCAAAGACCGACCGTCATTCGCCTATGTTGTCCAAGGACACTTATGACATTGTACAGGAGTTCAAGGACGAGCTCGACTCTGCCATCATCTACGACAGAGACTTCAACTACAACTACTTTGGTTTCAAGACGTTGGAGAGATCTTATTTACTCCGTGTTAACGGTAAAGTCGCTGAGCGTCCACAACACTTGATTATGAGAGTCGCTATTGGTATTCACGGTAGAGATATCAAGAGTGTTATCGAAACTTACAACCTTATGTCTGAGAGGTACTTCACACACGCTTCGCCAACTTTGTTCAACGCCGGTACTCCTCACCCACAGATGTCTTCTTGTTTCCTTGTGGCCATGAGAGAGGATTCCATCGAAGGTATCTACGAGACTTTGAAGCAGTGTGCGCTGATTTCCAAAACTGCTGGTGGTATCGGTTTGCACATTCACAACGTCAGAGCTACTGGATCTTACATCGCCGGTACCAATGGTACTTCCAACGGTTTGATTCCAATGGTTCGTGTTTTCAACAACACTGCTCGTTACGTTGACCAAGGTGGTAACAAGAGACCGGGTGCTTTTGCCTTGTACTTGGAGCCATGGCACGCAGACATCTTCGACTTCATCGATATCAGAAAGAACCATGGTAAAGAAGAAATCAGAGCACGTGACTTGTTCCCAGCCCTCTGGATCCCAGACTTGTTTATGGAGCGTGTCGAGTCCAATGGTGAGTGGACTTTGTTCTCTCCAAACGAAGCTCCTGGCTTGGCTGACTGTTACGGTGACGAATTCAAGACTCTTTACACCAAGTACGAGCAGGAAGGTCGTGGTAGAAAAACCATCAAGGCCCAGAAGCTCTGGTATGCTATTCTTGAAGCTCAAACAGAAACTGGTACTCCATTCATGCTCTACAAGGATGCTTGTAATGAAAAGACCAATCAGAAGAACTTGGGTATGATCAAGTCTTCTAACTTGTGTTGTGAGATTGTCGAATACTCTGATCCAGATGAAATTGCTGTTTGTAACTTGGCTTCTATTGCTCTTCCAGCTTTCATTGAGAAGTCCGCAGACGGTTTAACCCAGACTTACAACTTTGAGGGCTTGCACAAGATTGCCAAGGTTGTTACCAAGAACTTGAATAGAATAATTGACCGTAACTATTATCCAGTTCCTGAGGCCAGAAACTCCAACATGAGAAACAGACCAATTGCTCTCGGTGTCCAAGGTCTTGCTGACACATTTATGATTTTGCGTTTGCCATTTGAGTCCGAGAAGGCCAAGGAGTTGAACATCCAGATCTTCGAGACCATTTACCACGCTGCTCTTGAAGCCTCTTATGAACTTGCTCAAACAGAGGGCCCTTACGAGAGTTTCCAAGGCTCTCCCGCTTCTAAGGGCCAGTTGCAATTTGATTTGTGGGGAAAGAAGCCAACAGACTTGTGGGAGTGGGATAACTTGAAAGCCGACATCATGAAGGGTGGTTTGAGAAACTCTTTGCTTGTTGCTCCAATGCCAACGGCTTCCACATCGCAAATTCTCGGTTACAACGAATGCTTTGAGCCATATACCTCTAACATTTACTCTCGTCGTGTTCTTGCTGGTGAGTTCCAGATTGTCAACCCATATTTACTGCGTGACTTGGTGGACCTTGGTATTTGGGATGACTCGATGAAGAGTCATATCATTTCTGACAATGGTTCCATCCAGAACTTGCCAAATATCCCAAATGAGTTGAAGGAATTGTACAAAACGGTTTGGGAGATTTCTCAGAAAACTATCATTGACATGGCAGCTGACCGTTCTGCTTACATCGACCAATCACAGTCATTAAACATTCACATTAGAGCCCCAACCATGGGTAAGTTGACTTCGATGCACTTCTACGGTTGGAAGAAGGGTTTGAAGACTGGTATGTACTACTTGAGAACACAAGCTGCGTCTGCTGCTATCCAGTTCACCATTGATGCTTCTGTTGCAGCCACTGCCGGTAGAAACACAGTTGATATGTCGAAATTGAAGAGAGCAGAGTACAAGCCTCGTCCAATAGGCCAGTTCGAGGAGTCGGATGCTTCCAGAGACGGCTCTGTTTCCCCACAGGAGATTGCGACTGCATCGACGTCTATTGCTTCACTGACGTTGGAGGAGGCCAGTAAACCATTACCGGTTCCACAGGCAGAGTTGAAGAAGGAGACACAGGCTGCCGAGAAAGCCGGTGATGCGGAAACAGAGGCCGACATATTCTCATCCAAGGTGATTGCCTGTGCCATCAACAACCCAGAGGCGTGTGAAATGTGTTCTGGTTGAAGAGTGCGGTGGTGTATCTGTTCTCCTGCTCTTGGTTACGTTCTTTATGAGCTTTCACTTCGCTTTTCTTAGTTTATGATTTTAATTTTGGTAACGGATTGTATATTATGTTAATTGCACACGCCATTAATGAGAAACAGATGCTTGACCGTGTAGACATTTTCGTTTTACCCCTTAAACGGTTGTATTTATAACTATTTGCTTTCATGCGAGACGGTTATCGTGCTTTCCGGCTGGGCGAGGACTTCCCACCCGAAAGCCTTTTGCCATTGGAAACTGCTCTGAGAAGCTCCCTACCCCTTCTACTCACTGTATTTGGTCCCCTGGCCTGTCAAAGGCACGGAAAACCCCCACCTATTCTCCATTTAAGCCCATATTTAGCACAACTACAGTTGTCCCAAAAGGCCTCTCGTAGGCAGGGAAGCTCGTGATCTACGTGATGAGCGCACGGTAAGGCCACACTCACCGCCTCTTGCAGCCCAGATTTAGTGCCAAAAGGGAATAATTGGTGGTGAATTGGGTAGGAAAAGGGTGGTAAAAAGGGTCATAGACAATGTTTAAGAAAAGAACGGACCCGATATTATTCATGACATCTTTGACAGCTCTTTAAATCTTCCTTATTAGTGAATATAGCACTCCTCTACCCAAAGATCAGAGGCTGGACCGTGCACCCCGAATCCCGACGCGGAACCCGGCCGGTAAAAGACGGGTGGGATGTCAAGAATAGCCGTAGCATGGCTACTTAAATGGACGGAAAGGATCAGAATCAATACGAGAGACTGTTTAAAAGGGCCATTGTGTATCCTCTTTTGTTCCATAGCGAGATTAGAGGTGATACTGGGCTTTTGGGATGGGCATCAAGGACTATTCGCCTCGGCAGAACGGCTCTTTACACAGATCACAGGGTCCTAGGATGATGGAAGACGATGGGTCGTTCGATATGGACATCGAGGACCCGATCCATGATAGCAAGGGTTTCAAGTTCAGTTCCCAGTCATCCAACATCGTCATAGCTTTCTTCCAGAGGTTGTTGGAAGGTCCACGGGTCCCACGGGATGACCCTCCTAACATAAGTGACTCGATCCTGGCTGTGTGGGACCAATGGCCAAAAGTGCTAAAACATAGATTTCCACAAAGAGTACGTGTGTGTGTTCTTATTGGATACTTATGTCTGTGGTACATTATTCTCTATGGCGTAATGTCGCCCAGCTTTACAAGACCTCCAAGTGTTGCTGGGTCAGATATGGAGGTCGTTACACTGTCATGTTCTGGAGACGGGTACTTCTGGAAAGGAAAAAACCACGAGTGTGGCTTATCAGGCCAGGACTGTGCTCCTTTTGAGGACAGAGACGTCATTATTAAGTGTCCTGCATTGTGTGACCGTGACTGGACCTGGGCTGCTACTCCTGTGGGAACAGAGATGATAAAGTATAGACAATACGTCATTGGTGGTGGAAAACTTGATAAAGCTGATGATGATACTTTAACGAACCCATATAGAGCCGACTCGTTCCCATGTGGTGCTGCTGTCCACTCGGGGCTTGTTAGTCCGTACTCAGGAGGGTGTGCGAGGATGTCGTTTGACGGTAAGAAGCTGACCTTTACCACTTCCAATGGCTACTACGGCACTGGCTGGTCCGTGCCATTTCCATCGTTCTTCCCTTCTTCGTTCGTGTTCAAGGAACTACCAACCGGAGTATCTGGTTGTTTCGATCCCCGGTTCGCAGTGTTGGTGTTGAATATCGTCCTTGGAGCTCCAGTAATGTACTTCTGTTCTGGCCAGGTTGCTTACTGGGTTGTTTCAATTGTTGGTTTCTGGACAATCACACTCACTTTGGACCCTCCTCTAACAGCAGATCCCGAAGACCCATCCTCTGTTGCAGAGCTCTTCTCTGTTGGCTTTGCACGTTTGCTGCCCTTGTGCTTCGTTCTATACACTCTTTGGATCACAACTATCGAGCGTACGCTTTCTGCTGAGTCTTCGCCAATACTTAAACTGGCTTTGTGGTATCCTTTATTCTGGATTGGAGCTGCGAACGTCATCACTTTTGACCGCCTTCCCTTGGATCGGTTCACTCCGTCAGATATCGCACAGCAGAAAGGAGCCCTCGTAACAGCCTTATCTGTGGTCTTCCTAATCTCTGGCTGTCTTATTGTGCAGGGACTGCGGATCTGGCGTTCGGGGAGATTCCTTCAATACCTTTCCTTCTACTGCATTATGATCTTCTGCTGCTTCTGCCTTGCGACGCTACCCAACCTGGAACTGCGAATCCACCACTACATCCTGGGAATGATGCTTATTCCTGGAACTGCGACCCGTGGGGGAATCGTATACCCATTACAAGGTCTTCTTTTAGGGTTGTTACTCTCTGGTGTTGCTCGATGGGACTTTGCATCCATTGTTGAGACCCACGTTGCTCTTCTTAGAGGGGAAGCTGGTGCATCTGCTCCTCCACCTACAGACTTCATCTATCAAGATAACGTCTTAAGATGGACAAATGTGTGGCCTGAGGAGACTTCACCGGATCCTCGACTTGATGGAGTTTCCATCATCGTAAATGATGTCGAATACTTTATAGAAGAGAACGACCACAAAGACATAAACGAGCTTGTCGCGCACGAGGATCTCCAGCCGATGATTTCAGAAGCACAGGACAAGTACGGGGATGCTCTTCTTTTTATACGAATCGCACGAGCTTCAACTACAGATACGTCACTACGGGGAGACTACTCCCGAGCTGCAGTGCTGGTATGGCCTGGTGGGAATTTCACCGCACCGGAGGAAGGCCTTAGCTGAGCCGCTTAACTGAGCCGTGTGTCCCGCCAAAGCAATAGAGGGGGAGAGGAGTTCGAGAGCATGAAAGAAATCTATATTGTGTACTACGTATATATAAGATACTGCTTCAATTGTTAGAATGGTGTTACACTTATTCAATATTCAATATACAACATTTAGCATGGGTTCATAGTGGTGATGGACGGTATTGTTGGTGTTGATGTAAGACCTCGCGAATTTTACTCACTAGTACTAACAAGCCAGACACTATCAGAAGAAGAAACCAAGGCCGGAAACGATGTTTAAGAAAAGAAAAGGCCAAAGACAGCGGGATGCCGAACAGTGGGAGCTTAACAGGCTTCAAACTGCAGGGACGTTACAACGTGGAGTGGTAGATCCAGACTTTGAAAGTGTGAGTGAACCAACTATCCAGCTAACGACCCGTCATTTAACACCGCCATTTCTTGATGGATCGAGTATCTTCACAACTCAGAAAGAGCCAGTATCTTCAGTACGAGATCCACAGGGAGACCTTGCTACTTATGCGAAACAAGGAAGTGATGCTGTTGCACAGCAACGATTACACAGAGAGAGAAAGAGCAAGGCTGGTGCCGCAACGAGCCTTGCGGGAAGCGCCATTGGAGAGGCCCTTGGAGTTAAAGAAGTAACTGAAGAGGATACAGATCACATATACCTTGTTGAGGATGACGATGACCCTGTGGAGGAGGTCGATACGAGAACCCCTGCTCAACAAAGACGGGACCTTCCAGCTTATGCTGCTCGCGATGAGGTGCTGAGGATAATCAAGGACAACCAGGTTGTAATAATCATCGGTGAAACTGGTTCGGGTAAAACTACACAGCTGGCACAATTCCTTAATGAAGATGGGTATGGTATGAGAGGAATGATTGGGTGTACACAGCCCCGCCGTGTTGCCGCCATGTCTGTTGCGAAGCGTGTGGCACAAGAGATGGAGGTCAAGCTGGGCAATGAAGTCGGGTATACTGTGAGATTTGACGATAAGACCAACGATAAGACTGTTATAAAGTACATGACAGATGGTATCCTACTTAGAGAGACTCTAACAGATCCTAATTTGGACAAATATTCGTGTATTATCTTGGATGAGGCTCACGAACGGACACTCAACACCGATGTAACGCTGGGCCTTCTGAGGAATCTACTCAGCCGTAGGTTAGACCTCAGAGTAATCATTACATCGGCCACAATGAACGCAGATCGATTCTCCAACTTCTTTGGAAAAGCACCAACTTTCACAATCCCTGGTCGTACATTCCCTGTTGACATTTTCTTCTCAAAGTACTCGGTGCGTGATTACGTTGAAGAAGCTGTTAAACAGGCAATGATTGTCCACTTACAATCAGGGCCTGGTGATATTCTTATTTTTATGACTGGTCAAGAAGATATTGATGTAACTTGTGACCTCCTTGCTGAAAAACTAAAACAGCTTGATGACCCACCTCCGCTTGAGATTCTTCCCATGTACTCTACACTTCCACCTGAACAGCAGGCTCGAATCTTCGACAAGACCAAAAAAGGGCACCGAAAAGTAGTTGTTGCTACAAATATTGCTGAAACATCTTTGACCGTTGATGGTATTAAATATGTCATTGACACCGGCTATTCCAAGATGAAAGTGTACAACTCCCGACTCGGAATGGAGAGTTTGCTGATCACACCAATAGCGCAAGCAAATGCGGGACAAAGAGCGGGTAGAGCTGGTCGTACCTCTGCTGGTAGTTGTTATAGGCTTTATACTGAGAGAGCCTATCGAGAGGAGATGTATATTCAACAAATACCTGAAATCCAGAGAACAAACCTAGCAAACACTCTCCTATTACTCAAGTCTCTAGGTGTGGATGACTTGTTGAAATTCCCCTTTCTGGATTCACCACCGAAGGATACAGTCACTTCTTCGCTGTATGAACTGTGGTCAATTGGTGGATTGGATAACTTCGGTGAGCTCACTGATTTGGGTAAGAGAATGACAAGGTTTCCTCTCCAGCCAGCTCTTTCCAAGCTTCTCATAATGGCAGCTGAAAAAGGATGCTCAGAGGAGATGATTATTATTGTTTCAATGCTCTCTGTGCCGACTGTGTTTGTGAGGCCAAAGGAAAGACAAGAAGAAGCAGATATTGCTAGATCTAGATTTTCTGTCCCGGAGTCTGATCACTTGACTTTACTGAATGTTTTTACCCAGTGGCGCTCCAAGAACTATAATGATTTTTGGTGCAAGAGGAACTTCATCCAAGCGAAATCACTGAGACGAGCAAGGGAGATAAAGGAGCAGATTGAAGACATTATGGTATCAAGCAAGATGCCAATCAACTCTTCTGGCCATGAGTGGGACATTGTGAGGAAGTGCATTGCTTCCGGATACTTCTACCAGGCAGCTCAAATCCATGGTATGACAGACTTCATAAATCTTAGAACAGGAATGAAACTGGAATTGCATCCAACTTCTTCTTTGGCTGAAATGGCTGATCCACCACAGTTTGTTGTGTATCACGAGCTAATGCTCACTTCGAAGGAATATATCTCTATTGTAACTGCAGTTGAACCAGACTGGCTTGTGGAGTTTGGAAGTGTGTTCTACTATGTAAGGCGGAAGGACACTACCAAAAAGAGACGTATTGAAGAGCAATTGGAACTGGATTTGAAGAAATATCGTGCTGATAAGGCCAAAAAGACGGTCAAAAAGACCACAGTGGTGAGACCTACAATCAATATTGGTGCTAGTAGAAGAAGAGGAGGGTTCTAACAACTTGCATTCATATTAAATAACAATTACGGATAATCTAACAATTCCTTGAGAACCATCTATTTATTTTAAGGAATATCTCCATTAGTACCTCTTTGGTATATTCCCAAAACGCGTACGTAGTCTCGCGACCGCGTCACCAACCACAGCACAAAACAAATCTTGGGGAAACGGTACATATTTCTTATCTCTGTTGAGATCAAATACCCCCGCATACATTCACCACTAGGTCTAATCTGCAGAATATGACATCTACCGACGACTACTATGCACTTCTTAACGAAGCAACTGCTTTTCTAAAGAGTAAAGTTCCCAATTTCACGCCAAAGGCGCTGATCATCTGTGGCTCTGGACTTGGAGGCATTGGTGCACTTATCGGATCGCCTGTTGAGATTAAGTATCCATTGATCCCAGGATTCCGGACATCGACAGTTCCTGGCCACGAAGGAAAGCTAGTGTTTGGATACATTGGGTCAAACAGAGTTCCAGTCGTATGTATGGTGGGCAGACTACACTTCTATGAAGGATACGACTTCCAGGAAACCACTTTCCCAGTACGTGTTGCCAAACTTCTTGGATGTGAGATTGTTGTAGTGACAAATGCTGCTGGTGGTATCAAGGATGGTTACAAACCTGGTGATTTGATGGTCATATATGACCACTTGAACTTTCCAGGGTTCTCGGGCTGGCATCCGCTTAGAGGTCCTAACTTGGATCTCTTTGGTCCAAGATTCCAGCCATTATCGGATGCCTACGACCTGGAGCTTCGAAAAGTGTTCTTTGATTCTTCCAAGGCATTGGGTATAAAGAGAACGATACATGAGGGTACATACTTTTTTGCCAGTGGACCTACGTTTGAGTCAAGAGCAGAGTCAAGAGCCATCCGGATCCTTGGTGGTGATGCTGTTGGTATGAGTACCGTTCCAGAAGTGATTGTTGCAAGACACTGTGGCCTCAGAGTATTAGCCATCTCTCTTATTACGAATGCCTGTGTAGTTGCACCTCCTCCCAGTGCGTTGGATGAAAACCCGAACGCCATGAATGAAGGGATTGCTTCGCACGCTGAAGTTTTGGAGTACGCCAATGAGGCGTCGAAAGATGTTGAAAAGATCATTGAGACCACCATTGACAGCTTCTAAGTATTCATTTAACGTATTTAACTAGGCATTCTATAAGCCCACCACTGCTATCCTTGGACTATTTATTTAAAGTACACATATTCACAATTCTCTGGATAATCATTCTAATAGTCACAAATATCGGTTGTAATTTGTTTATAGTGAATCAATCATTCCATTCTTTTTGAGAACCTCACTGGATATTCCTTCTTCTTGGACATTCCTTGTTATTGATAACTCTTGTTATTGATAGTCCTTGTTATTGGCTACCGTTAACTAGTTTGAATGCATATTAAAACTAGTTAGTTAGTCATTCAACCACTCGCCATTCATTTAATGTACACATATTCACCTCTGTGAGTTACCTCCCGTTAGTATTTTATGGCAATTGGCTACTTCTATTGGTCGATTTGGCCTGCAGACTCCCACTTGCCGTCGAGGCTCTCTCTCCACAACGTAACCCTGTTGTCTCCACCAGAGATGGCGAGAATGTTGCCAGAAAGAGACCAGCTTGCCCTCCAAACAACATCCGGGAACTTTTCAGGCTGCAACAGCTGCTTTTTCCACTCGGCACCAGGCTTATCCTGGGTCCAGATTAGCACAGTCCGGTCTTGTGAAGCGGACGCAATGTAGGAACGCGTAAGCACAGATGGAGACCAGGCAACATCACGTACCCAATCGGTATGGCCCTCTAAGGTGTGTTCGAGATCGTACGTCTTTGTTTCCGGGTTGTACTTCCAGATCTTGACGAGATTGTCGCATCCAGCAGACACAAATCTGCGCACAGACTGTTTATCAGCAGTGTCAACGACGGAGCCAGCAGAAACTGGAGGAGCCCAGGTGGCAGAATTGACACCAATGGAGTGGGCATGGTCAATCACAGTGGATGAGGTACTGCCCTCTTCCTTGTACTCAACAATTGAGATCTTTCCATCCGATGATGTCACAAGCAACTGTGCACCGTACTCGTATGGGGCCCACGAAACGCTGTTGACGGAGGCCTGGTGAACGGTGTGCTCAGAAATGATGGACCATCTTCCTTGTTCTTCTCTCCAAATCAATACCTTGCCATCGTAAGAAGCAGATGCAAGGATCACACCAAACTTCGGGTGTGCCCAACTGACTTGCCAAACAGGACCATCGTGGCCTCTCAATGTCTCCACGAGCTTGTGGTCATCACCTTCAACTTCAAAGATCTTGATTGACTTGTCAGAAGAACATGTGGCGAGACGTTTGCCGTAGTAGTCAAGCACTGCATCGTGGATGAGATCTTCGTGGGCGTTTCCGATTGTTACCTGTATGTACCTGTTAGTATCTCTGGTCAAAAGGCGCTATAGCTGTGGCTAAATATATAGTCAGACACATCAACACATACCATTATTGGCGAGATTACGTGGGAAAATTCGCTGTTTTTTTGTTCTCGTTGTGATAATCAGAGGACCAGTACGTAGAAGTGTGTCTTGTAACAGCCAAAACACTCAGAAAACCACGTTTTCGAAGCTTGATTTGCTGCTCTGTGCATTGCGTTAGCGCCTTCTTGTGTGTTAGCGTTGGTGATCTGTCCGAATTCCTCGACGGCACGCCCGTTCGCGAATGTGGTGTACGGGTGTAAGTTCGGTGTCCAGGTGTTGCGATCGCGGTGGTTGTGGTTGTGTCTCGGACTGAACAGCAAAGCTCCTTACGCCTTAGTTGTGTCATCAATTATAACTAGAGACCATTGGAGAGATAGAGAAGGTCGACTGGACACCGGAGTGTACTGGAAACTGGCAGGAAAAGTCTTAACAAGACAAAAATGCGCTTGATTCCAACGCTGTTTGCGGGTAAGTAAGAGGTGTCTGGGGTGGGATCGACAGGATGTGAGACAGGAACAAGACTACTAACCCATTCATCACAGCAGCATCGCTAGTATTGCCGTTTACAAAGGCTCAAAACAATGGCTCAGAGTTATATGCTCAAGCTGCAACAATTCTAGAAACGATACCCATGTTCACATCACGAAGAGGACCCAGCCAACCTTTGGTTCTGGAGATACAGATGGACTTTGACTTTGAGACTGAACGGCGGAAGTACCAGAGAGCCATGAGTAGCTTATCGGAGGACCAGACGACTGTTCTTCAGCTGCTGAAGAAAAGTTCAGACTTGGGAAACGTCGATGCTACTTTCATGCTTGCAGAGATGAACATGTATGGAAACTACTCATTCCCACGCAACGGATCACATGCGCTGGAATACTATCATAAGGTGGCAGAGCTATCACCGAATGCCACCGCTTACTTCAACTTGGGTGTAATATATGCTACTGGCCTCTTTGGTGAGGTGGAGCTGAACCAGGCAAAGGCAAACTTATACTTCCAATTCGCCTTTGAGCAAGGCGACATTAGAGCAGCAATGGTGCTGGGAAATAGGTTTGCTTATAGCATTGGAATGCCGTATGATTGTGAGAAGTCAAGGTTCTACTACCAGATCGTTGCCGACCATCTATTTAAAATATACCGTGAAGGACCTTTGGGAGGTCCAATACTGGATTCTTTTAACGTCAGAGTGTCCGATTTCCAACAGGGTCTCTACGGCAAAGGTGTTGGAGATATGCCTTCATCATTGACGAGAAGTGCAGATAGATTCGACCCCATCCTACATACAAACGCGTTGGTCGATGAATATAGCGTTTATGACCAGATGTACTGGAAAGCTGTAACAAACTATGAGGGGAGCTATACCAAGCCACGGAGATTCGATAAGGCCTACAAGTATGCTAAGTTAGCATACGACGACAGCTCTGCTGAAATAAGAGATTTACAACCATACGAAAGACTCTGTATTGCCAAATGTATTTACCTGTTGGGTCGTATGCACATGAGAGGTGAGGGGGTGACTCAGAACTTTGAAGAGGCCATAAAATATTTCAAGAAATCATTGGAGTTTAAAAGACAAATGCCTGAGGTATATAATGACCTTTCATTAATTTATGAAAGAGGTCCTGAGGAGTTCAGAAATCCGTCACAGGCTGAACGCTACATGAGGAACTCCTCAATAATGGTATTTCCTGCTGCTAAAATGAGATATGGTACCCTAGCCCGTACTTTCGGTTCTTTCAATGACCTCCATGCCCATGGCTTTGAGAAGTTCTACTACCAGGCAGACTATGTGGACCATATCGATGATAACAAATGTTCAACAATTGTCAGCAACTTGAAGTTCTTTTGTGAGGCATTTGATCCATGGATAACATCATTGCAATGGGCCTACTATGAGATGCTAGAAGGAAGATCTTCAAATGCTCTGATCGGTTATGCAATGGCTGCCGAACAGGGTATTGAAATGGCCCAGGCTTCAGCCGCCTTTTTGATGTATCAACCGCCTGGTATTTTGGAAGAGCCACCAAATATTCCACGTGAACGTCGTGAAATGGCGATTGTTTATACCACTCGTTCATCGGCCCAGCATAATCTGGATTCTACGGTGTTGTTGGGTGATATGTACTTCGAAGAAGGAGAGTACGATAAGTCAGTGAACTGTTATGAGGCTGCTTCTAGTTTAACTTCTTCTCAAGGTTACTTTAACCTTGGCTGGATGCATGAGATGGGTCTCGGCGTTGAGCAAGATTTCCATTTAGCCAAACGTTACTATGATCTGGCCTTAAATGTTCACGCCAAGGCATACCTTCCGGTTCAAATCTCATTACTTCGACTCAGATTTAAGGGTTTAGTAAACAACATTTTTGGTAAAAAGATGAGAAGTGTCGATAACTCTAAGGACAATAAGAGAACATGGTCCGATTGGCTAAGTTTGTATAACAAGGTCCGCGGTACCACCCAACTGCCCTCGGACTATGAACAGGAGGTAGAGAGCACATTAACATCGGCAGTTACAGAGCCCCAAGAGGATGTCATTTTCAATGACGATGTTATACTGGTAATCTTTTTTGCTGGTGCTTTTGCCATGTTCCTAACTGTGTATATGATTCAACAAAGACAGTTGAGAAGGCGGATGGCTGAAAATGGTCAAGAGATTCCAGATCAAGGACCAGAGATCCAAATACAATTTGGTTTCTTTGCAATTTGAAATATTTGTATGAGTTAATGAAAAAAGAAGGAATATAATAGGTACTGTAGATAACGCTAGCCCAACTCAAAGAGTCACGTTCACAATGAAGCTATATATATGGTATACCTTTCTTGTATTATACATTTATTTTAACTCGATGATCGAGAGAGTACGATTTTATAAAAGTGAGAGAAACCAAGATTCTAGGCGGTGTCTAATAAAAAAACGAAAATAGACCGGAACAGCCTAGATAACCAAGGTTCAAACAGTATGTTCAGAAGAATCGGACGTGGTGCGAGTTTCATTGCTGGCTTTAGTCTTTCTGTGAAAGATGGCACCAAAGGTTTTTTCATACAATGTGTCTTTGCTCTGGACAATTGTACCATCTGTGTCGGACTCTGTGTATGCAATTTCGTCAGTCAAGATTGGATCTCTCAAGAATAGTGAAAACCCAACTAGCAAAACACAGAAACAGAGAGCAATGATTGTCTCCTTCTGTTGGATGGATCTGTACGCTTCAACAACAACCTCTCTTTCGGGTGTCCCCCATGGGTACTCGACAATGAAAGAATACGGACTCGCATAGGCTTCAGCAGCTGCAGTTGCGTTAGTCAAATCTCTATTTAAACGGGCAGGTAAGAGCTGAGTCCAAACAGCACCAGAAACGGAATTTCCAACAGCAGAGCCAATTCTGTACATTGTGTACGATAGAGCGGTAACTGTAGCCATATTTTCGTGTGTTGTTGCCGATTGCATGGAAACAGATATAGGATAGGAAAACATAGTGGTTCCAATACCCCAGACAACAAGAGCTCCGATGATTCCAGATTTGGATTCTGCACCACCTCTAAAATGGTAAAGCAAGCCAGTAGCAAGGAACCAAAGTGAACAACCCATAACAATGAAGAATTTGAGTTTTTTCACATAGTAAACCAGAAGGGCAAAGAGAGGTGACCAAACAACAGAAGTAAAGGAAGAAACCGATGTAATTCTCGTGGCAGATTTGATACTTTGATCAACTGCAATAACCAAGACGGTGTACAAATAATCGGAAGCCATATAGAAGATAAAGTCCAACAAGAAAGATAATGCGAGCGCTGCCCAGATGCCACGATCTTTGAGCAAAGCCCATGGTGCTAATGGATATTTAGCCACCTTGGATTCATAAATGATGAATATTGGAATCAAGACAAACCCCAAAACAAGCGGGCCAATAATTTTACCGGATCTCCAAGTTTTAGCAACACCTGCTGCCAGCGTTAATGGAACTAAGATACATCCCAGTAGCACTGTCATAAGGAAAACACCTCCAATATCCACTCTCCAAAAGAGTTCAAGAATGGTCTTGAAGAAGCCGTGCTTTGAGTAGAACGTGTCTCTCCTGGAAACCTCTTGCCACTCTGGGGTTTTGGAAGCTAAGTATCTCATGTGCAACAAGCAACAAATGAACGGAATTGAGGATAGAGGGAAGATGAATGCCCACATACCAATACCCCAAGACCATCTTGTGCCAACAGCGGCAGTAATGTTACCAGAGATCCATGTGTTGATAATAAAAGGTAAGGTTGGAATAAACTGGTAGAAGAGTCTCCATCTCAAAGAAGAGAAATCAGATAAAATGAGTAAAACAATGAGTAAAACACCGACATATCCCAAGTTGTAAAAAACAGTACCCGCACAATAACGCTGGATATCATGAGCTTGGCATTGAATTATAGTACCCATGACATAGAAGACAATCGCCGTAACAAGCAAGACAGTACGACCGAAGACGTCAGACAACCTGGCATAAGCAATTTGAGACGCCGCACCAATAACACCGTTGATGACGTTGATTGTGGATTGGAGGGAGTGGTGACCCATTGAGGATGTAGCTATTGGGAGATAGGCATAACGGACATTAGAGTCAAGACCGTAACCATAACCAATAAGAAATGCGGAGAACAAGAGCATTACTGTATATATAATGCTACCTCTGTATTGGTTTGCCTGGATTTCAGCTTTTCTTACTACTATAAGTTTCGTCTCATGGTAGTCATCACCGATGTTAACTTCAGGGTCTGCTTCGTATTTTGGAGGAGAATCCTCTATAACTGTTGGTGGGATGACCACTGGTTGAGTTTGGGGCTCTACCTTGTGCTCACCCTCTACCATTTTCTCACCCTCTACCATCTTCTCGCCCTCTACGACTGGAACTTCAACAGTAGTGGCAGTCTTAATCTTCTCCTGAGCTTCTGTCATTTCAACTCTTCAGTTAAGGGTGTCTTTAATGTACCATTAACCTACAATGGGAGAAGCTAGAAGGAGCAGCAAAGCTATATATATGTATATAAATGCTAGATACTTGGGGTCAGCTGTCAAGACGTGTCTCCCTTCATTCTCCCTTACATTATAGGACACCAAGAAGACAAAAAAAGAAAAGAGTACGCATATACATTTCAGACTATTGTGTCGTTACTTCTTGAGTCTATCTTTTTAATCACTATATAGAGAGTAGCAACTGTAAGACTTATGAAGCTCCAAAAAAAACTGCACATAGTCTCGGCGAGTCCTTTAATTCCGCAAGTGCCGTAGTACATGAATTTATCCTACGGTGCAGAAAATTTCTACGACTGCACGCGATGAAGAGTTTGTAGGAGATCTATAGTGCTGGCCTATTAATTCGTATGGTAACGAAAGTCTCCGCCTGGCAGCCCACTCCTTTAATGTTCTAGTTGACTTTTTTTGTCTAACGTGGATGGCCGCGTACGGTCCAAAGTCACTGATGTGCTCGCTTTGGACATGCAATGATAATTTGCACTTTGAAACTTGTGATATCGTCGATATCAGAAATATCAGATCGATCAGTGGAGAAGATGATGGGGCTTTCCTCCAGTGAGAAAGTGTAAAGGATGCAAAGATACCAATAGAGCTAGGTAACGATTGCTGTTGCTGCTGGGTGCGTGTGCGACGGATCTCGTGTTGCAGAGGACTATACAAAACCCTAAGCCTTCGTTCGTAAAAAACTGTCAGAGGAGCTGGTCATGACAGTTACATTGCCTTCCAAATACAACCAGTCTTCTTGTTTTCACCTAACTATTACAGTTATTGCCGCCAATAGGAATCACTGGATTAAATTCGATCGCTTTAACCGCGGTCCCAGTTTTCTTTGCCTCTTTATTTGATAATCTTGTAAGATTTGGAGGTCTTTGGCTGGAGAATTTTCGATATGTACATGCGTGAGTTTGGTTTTCAGTGACTAATAATCTTGCCATTCGTCTATCTGCCAGCCGAAACGCAACGATTCTATTCCCTATTTATTTATGCATATCTGCATACAGGTATCGATCTATCTATCTATCTATATTATCTCTATTAGACAGCTACTATAAAGAAGGTTATGGATTGTCCAACCTTTAACAATATATCGGAACCACGCGTACTCGCCAAGTAATAAGCTTATTTCGATGCCCTGCCCTGTGGGTTAAAGAATTGCTTCTCCATACTTAAACGCCGCACCGGCTTTGAGACATTACTCATGCGCTCTTCACTATATGCACTCTGTCCTGTTCTGCGCTTTACAGCTTAAGATGTATTCTGAAACAAATGGGGACAAAAGAGAGTTGGCCAGAAGAATAATTGAGGGCTCCTCTGGTGATATTGCTCGTCGTTGTACATTTCCGCCTGTGCCTCTAGTATGGTCAAATAATAGCCTATGGAGTTGTATTCTTTAGGGAATTGGCTATGGACCTGAGTGTCGTTACTACGCTAACAGGTGCCAAGAAAGCATTTGTCCTAGGTCATCTTCTTAGAGACCTAGAAGTTTAAAGCAGTTGTATGCCGTTTATTAGGGTTTGAATTCTGATACCCACTTTCCCAAACCATAATAGCCTTGCCATAGTCCTTCCTTGTCGGTTAGATATCCGGCCATCTCGCCGGCCTTAGGTTCTTCCAAATCCCTCCATCCCCTGAAGCTTCTAACATTTTTGACTTCCTCTAAACTCAGTTCAACATAAGGAGCGGTTCCATACTTTAAAGGCCCCACATTAATCCAGATCCCTCTTTGTTTATCACCAACAAGCGCCTCTAAGGCTTGGAAATAGTCAAACATGTTTTGTGCAGTGTCCATGAAGAATGCAGTTACAATTAATACAGTGGAATAGCTGTGGGATCCTTCTATGCTAAACTCTCTGAAATCGCCGTAGTTCAATGTCAAGTTTTCCGGCTGTACTTTTCTTGGAAACTGGACACTCCGAGTATGGTCTGATACAGTGATATGATGAGAATATGAATGTACAAATGGATGAATGGAATAGCACTCGAGCGGAGATGACGATTCATAGACGAATTCATTACACAAGTGCATTAATGCAGAAAACTCAACAGTTTCAACTTGTGGAAAGCCCATGAGCGCTAGTTCATGGGCGATCCGTCCCAATCCTGAGCCAGGTACAATAACCAGCGTTCTAGCAAGATCACTAACATATTTTGTGACAGAACCTCTGATAAAGTTGAGCAGCGGATCCAACTCCTCGCTGATCTCCGTCCAGTCACGAGCAAAGTGTGTCAAAGCTTCAATCGCCTTTCCATTTCCCCTTTGCGTACCAGACCTTAGCTCGAGATCGGAGATCTGGTGTTTGAGAATTGCCGTCTGCACAATAGCGTTGGCAAGTTCACTGTTTTTCCTTATGGAACCGTCAACCGCATCAATATGATCAAGGTATCCCACCTGTTTCGCCTGTTGATAGCCATTCCAACCTAGAAACTTCAGGTTCTTGCGTTTCTTGTCATTCCAGCTAAGAGAGTGTGCTTCGTACGCACTCAATGTAGCGACAGCGTCGACCATGTTTTGTCGACTGGAACTCATCTCGGTATTGATGAGTTTCCGCATCAGCCAGGGAAATTTGCTGGTCTTATAGATAGTGGAGGCCATAAACAGAGACAGGATAAGTGTAGGGATCAGTGATCCTGGGAAATACGACTGGAGAAGCGAATACACCAGCAATGAGCTTGAAATTCTCGTTAAAACCTCGGCTTTCGTCAACGGCATTGGTCCCGCGACCCTTATAATGTTCACACGCAATTTCCCCTTTTCCGGGTTGTTGTGTGCCTGAAGCGGCTGTGATGGGTTTCCGAGTGTTCTCTTCATGTCTCTGCCTCGATCCTAAGCGGTGATAATTTGGTCTTTTCGCGAGCATGGGGAAGAGCGGGAAGCCAACTCCGTTCATCGGCTACTCACAGTTACACAAAACCGGAGGATGGCACGGGCTAATTTAACGGGTTGACGGAAGATGATTATACTGCTAAATATTATTGACTACTATAGAATAACTTCATAGAATATAAGGGATACACACGTGCTCAATAGCCACTAGAATCGGATATTGTTTCGCTGCTGTGTTAATAGTCGCCAATAGTTGTCTGGGGTTCATCTGGTAAAGGATCTCTGATACACGCAAAAGCAGAAGACTGAAAGGTCACCAAGACCATCCAAAAATAACCCAAATCGCTATCCAAAGGACCAACAGCGGACCTATTTCTTCTCTCACATTACCCACCAAATTTCCGTGTCTCAATCCTTGGCATGAGATCGCTCCCACCGCCGAGAAGTTCCAGGACAAGACGGCTCCGATGCATTCTCCGCTACATCTACATGCATTTGTCTCTCCAGTTGCTCTTTAAAAGGAAACACAGTGTTGTCGTTGTAAAACACAGGCACATGCGATTGGTCAGAAGAAGACGGTATAAGATTAAAGTCAAACGGAAACAACGACCACGGTGGTGGTACTGGATGTCTAGAGGAAGATCCAGGCACTTGGGGCTTGAAGCTCAGGTGCTAGGCGACCTAGCTCGTGAACTTGAGGTGTTACAGCTCCACGACAAAAACTATGTGTCCTCCAGGAAAGTTTCTAGGAGACATCGGCTCCTTGGCCGGTCACTGTACATGCTGGAGGTGCGTGTGCTTGCAAAACCAGTAGTTCGCTGGATCGTGCACTGGGGACGGCACAGTGCTAGAGCAATGCAGGGCAGCCAATGAGGGCCCATGAGGGTCAAGTATAGCTCTGGAGTGTTTTCAAGAAGTATGGCAGCCTTCTATTACCAACAGCCCCTATTCAATCCCCGAGTACTCCCCTATACGTGTGCCAGATGGCCTAGACAATGGTCTAGGCATAGGTATGCCGGTGGACGGTTGGGCTCTGCCGGCGCACCATTGTCCGGCAGGCCCCACACACCGGCGCCTTCCCCTTAGTGGGAAATTCCAGGCTGGACACCTTTGTCTACGCCCAGTACACCGATGGACGGACAGTGCTAGTAAAGAACACCAGGAAACACCTTAGAACCAGTGACCCATCGGGCCGGAAACCAACAAGCGAACAAACAAACAACCCGTACCATTTACAGAACGAACACCATGACCAAGGTCATCATCGTTGGAGGAACTGCTAGCACTGGGAAGTCCACCATCGGCACCCGTCTGGCAGAGCACTTCCACTGCTCATACATCGAGGGCGACGACCTACACCCTCAGGCCAATATCGAGAAGATGGCAAACAATATTCCACTGGAAGATGCTGACCGCTGGGGATGGCTCACAGAGGTGTCTAGACAAAGCACGCAAACTTCTAAAAAGAACGCTCACGGTTACGCTGTTGTGTCGTGCTCTGCGTTGAAGAAGTCGTACAGAGAGTACATCCAGAAAGAGTCGCCAACAACGTCTTTCATCTATGTGTTCCTCTATGCCTCAAGAGACGAACTCATTAGAAGGGCAGAGTCGAGAGAGGGCCATTATATGAAGAGTACAATGATCGACTCGCAACTGGCGATTCTCGAGCTGCCTATTGATGAGAAGAACGCTATCTGTATCGATGTGAACGGGCTGCCCGTCCACGATGTTGTGGAGAAAGGTGTAAAGTTCATTGAAGCACAATAAACAGGGATTCTGTGGTGTATCAAAAGTATATATATTTGTGAGTGTATTCTTCTAATAGACGTTTCCTGCTTGGTTTAGTGCACATATGATCTCTCCGGGCTGTGACGAGAGTTTATGGATGGTTGATCACTTTGATACGTTAGAGCTCATTCGAAAATGGCGTACAGCTACGAATAAATAACGAATAGTGCGAAACAGGTAAAATCTACAGAGTTAGAAAAGTAAACGTGTCATTGCGTTTATCTCTATATGATTGATTCTTTTTGTATGTGTCAATGTCTCCAACATCAACGCTTACCAGCCAATCTCAGAGCTCCGACGTGATTTAGAACTCTAGAACCGAACCAGAGCGATGGTCCAAGCAACACAAGCACTCTGAATATGGTCTGGAAGATCGTACAGCCTAGGTAGTACTGGAAGAAAACAACCTCGTACGCAATGATGACGCCGATGAAAACGAGATGGTTGAGCTCTGCGCCTGGGAAGTTCTTGAAGTTAAGAGCTCCCTGTGAAGCCCAAGCACCGAGGATAATAACAAGACACGAAATGGAAAGCCCACAGAACACAAGAGCGATGAAAGAGCTCACAGTCTTTGGAGCAGTCTGGAAAATGTGGTGGATCTCCGGCTTTGGTCCGAATCTCTCAGGCTTGGAGTACTGCGACTGCGCAACAAGCTCATCAGCAAGCTGGATCTGGCCGATTGGTGCATTGATTGGCTTGGAGTCTGTGATGTCTGCAGCGATGATCGAAAGCCCAAACTCTTTAGAAGCAGTGAACACCTTTGGGAGTTTGGCGTATGACAATGTCAGCGAGGAGGAAAACACGTTGGAGTTCCGCTTCGTGATTGGTTTAAAGCTCGTTTCAACACCGTTCTTGTTAGTGAGCTTCAGGAAAAGCTGTTCAGGAACGTTCTTCGTCCCTTCAAGATCGAAACTGATTTGAATCTTCTCGGAGCTATCGCTCAGCGTGATTGGAACTGGTACTGGCGAGTGTGCGCCGAAGTGATGTTCGCCTAACGGTGTCTTCAGCACACCATTCGTCAACTGGAGAGCACGAACCGCAGAGACAGCGGCTGCAAACGTCAACAATGGCTGGAATCTCATGCCTAACTCTCTCTGTGTGTGTTTCCAAAAAAAATATCCCAATTGCCCCTGGCAGTGTGTGGATGACTCTTTCCTTAAGTATGTGTACACTCATTTAATGGCTACGGAGACGTGTTTATTTGATCAAGCGAGGAGAATCCGCGCTTATTACCTCATTTGGGATATCCGAGGGGGAGATCGCCAAGATACGAGGGCTATAAGTTATACCGTATATTCAGCTCTCGATTAGAAGCAATTACGCAAAGTGTCGTGTCGTCATTAGCAATATTAGCGAGTCGTTAGTATGATTGATAGGTGTGGGTTGATTAAGGAAAAAAAGGGGTAAAAAGCAAAGGATTCCGCTAGTTTTAAGGAAATGGGGCCCGAGGCTCATCGCCAATTGTGTTCTCAGCATTGATGGTGGAATATGGCGAATTAATGGTCTGATGATGTGTCATTTGGTCCAATGGTTGGTTATTCCCTAGTAATGGATTCCCTTTTTCGATAATTGTGTCGTCATCGTAGATAACAGGAGCATCTCGGCCTATCATAGGGATTTCAGAGACTTCTGAGGC
This sequence comes from Petasospora xishuangbannaensis, assembly GCA_030585085.1. NCBI lineage: Eukaryota > Fungi > Ascomycota > Saccharomycetes > Phaffomycetales > Wickerhamomycetaceae > Petasospora > Petasospora xishuangbannaensis. The sequence goes on along the minus strand of JAJMBV010000037.1, from coordinate 81,063 downwards.
TGGTACAAGCGTAGTATGAGAACCAGACGGAACACTGTTTTGAGAAGTGAGATCCTTGCTTATATCTGTCTTCTTGGTAAACGCTGACGAAAAATACGAGCCGAAGTAGCGGATTACGGCTATGGGGAAGAGAAAACGGGTATTTCTCTTACTCTCATCAACCCCTACAGACGGTGGTACGTGGTCTGCTAGATCACGGAGAACCCTGTTCAAGAATATCACCGTATGGTTGTACTCAGAAGACGCAATCTTGAATGTAGAATAGCTCAAGCTGGAGAATATAATCACCAAGCCTGAGAAGAAGAAAGACATCATCAACAGTGGCAAGATCAGCATGGAGGCGGTGAGTCCAACAGTGCAGAACACTACAGCATACACAAGGAACGAGAGTGTTGTGCTTGCAAACAGCAGGTCTTTGTTGATGGATTGGAGCATGTGATATCCCTCTAGTTTCTCCTTAAGCTTATCACGAGCTGACAGAACCGCACTGACACGGAAATACGTTAGCATCTCCTTAGAGAAGACCCACTTGGGAGACACCACACTTACATCAAGAAGGGATCAAACAGCGTTTCTTGGTTCAGCCAGCGCCACCACACTGCGTTGTTGGCTTTGTCAGTCTGTGTGAAAAAAGCATGAAGTCGCATACCTTCGGATAGAACTTGGTATTTCAATGGGCAAGGGTTCCTTCTCAGGGGTATCTGGCGAATCTGCTCGCGTTAAATAATCATTATAACGAGCACCTGGTTATGTAATGACTTACATAATATATTGCAAGACAGTGTGCGTAAGAACTGACCTGAATAACACCCGTACCTCACCCGGACACCACTAAAAACGCTTTCAAGCCCATACTTCTAGAAGAGCATCATATCACAAGGAGTAAACTAAGAAAGGTCTACGGGTATAGCTGGGGCTCCGAGATGCTAAAGTCTACGATCCGGTCTCTGGATACCATCGTCACGCGACGGTCGGCTTTACTGGTACGATACTACCATAAGAAAAGAACTAATGTCTACACATCGAAGAAGACCCGTACCGTCATCGATGATCGTGACAACGATTGGATCTCTGGGAGGAAATTCGCTGATAGAACAAAGTATGAGACTGTTGCTGCTTTGGAGTCGAATGAAGGAATCTTCAAGACCAATGCAGAGCTTCATGGGCTCGTGGAGGAAGTTCTATTCACCTTCACACAGAACATTGTACGGGGACAAATGTCACATTTCTCGATCTCTCACCCAGAACAAGAGCATACATCTGCTGCTCGTAAGGTCTTCGAGCACGAACTAGCGTTGGAACTATCTTCTTTCACGACTCCACAGTCTGTCACACTCTGTGATCTTCTTCTGCCCACCACAAAGAACCTTTCATCTCTGCTAGTGGCCTTACAGAGACCTGACCATACCATGAAGAAGTTCTTCGAGTCTAAAGGCTTATCAGACACTTTCGATCAAGCATACTATCTGTTTGAGAAGGCATTTCAACACAAGCTTAGTGCTGTTGCGTCTTACAGAACTCCTGCCCAGGAATTGAAAGTGGATATCTCGAACCCTGCAGAATGGTATCCAGCTGCCAGACGACTTAAACGCCATTTGATTCTCCATGTTGGTCCAACAAACTCAGGAAAGACTTATAATGCTCTCCAGAGACTCAAAGAATCTAACAACGGTGTCTATGCCGGCCCACTTAGATTACTGGCACGTGAAGTATATAATAGGTTCAAGAGTGAAGGCTTTAGATGCAACCTTATCACAGGTGAAGAGATTCTTCATGATCGTGATGAGTTTGGAGTGGAAGCCACATTGAGTTGTAGTACGGTTGAGATGGTTAACACTAATGAAGAGTTTGATGTTGCTGTCATTGATGAGATCCAAATGATAGCTGAGTCCAATCGTGGTTGGGCATGGACAAATGCACTGCTAGGTGTTAGAGCAAAAGAGGTTCACCTTTGTGGTGAGGCCAGTATTGTTCCTCTGATAAAGAAACTGGCTGTAATGACTGGAGATACGGTCACAGTTAAGGAGTATACAAGGCTGGGTACCTTAGAAGTGGAGAAGAGTCCAGTAGAAGGTGGTCTTCTGGGACTAAGAAAAGGTGACTGTGTTGTTGTATTCAGCAAAAAGAGAATTCTAGCTTACAAGGCAGATATTGAAAGAAAAACGAAACTAAAAGTTGGTGTTATTTATGGGGCTCTACCGGCTGAGACGAGAACTGAGCAGGCAAAGAAGTTTAACGAAGGTGAATATGATGTGCTTGTTGCTAGTGATGCCATAGGAATGGGCCTGAACTTGAGAATAAGACGAGTTATATTCGATGATCATAAAAAGTTTGACGGAAAACGAAGAATTGATATCCCAATACCTCATGTAAAGCAAATCGGTGGAAGAGCTGGAAGATTCAGGGTGGCTCCATCTGCGTCTCCAGTGGAAACTACAGAAACTGATCCTACTGCAGCTGCTACTGCTCCCAATGATGATAATGTGGGGTATGTAAGTGCCTTCTATGAAAACACACTAGATTATGTGAAGAAGTGCATGAAACACGAGACCATTATGGTTAAGCAGGCATCGCTTTGGCCAAATAATGAAGTTCTCTCACAATATATTGCACAGTTCCCAGCTGGGATTCACAAGGTTAATATTATCCGTAAGTTTAAAGAAGAGGTCAACAAGGTACCCCTATTCAATATTGGATCCGAAGAAGACATTGTGGAAATGCTTAATATCCTAGAAAACATCAAGGGAATGTTGATTGCTGATACCCTTAAGATTTCTACTGCACCATTATCAAGTCGTCTTCCTCAATTCAGATCCGTATTGTTTGAGTATGGGTGTACTGTTACCAACAATGAAACGAAAACATGCTTTGATTTCAAATCACTGGACTTTTCTGTTCTTAAAAAGCAAGATTTGGAGATGGAAGACTTGAGCGAAATGGAGGAGTTACATAAGTACGTGATGGTTTGGTTGTGGATGAACAACAGGTACCCATCTTTGTTTGTTAATAGGGAATCAACCCAGGATATTAAGGACTTAATAGAGGATAAGATTGAGGACGTGCTAAGTGGTATGAAGATGAAGAGAATCGGTTAATGGAGATAAAATACAGCGTCGAAGGTATATAGAATTTGTAAATAATGACGGAATGCTACATCATAGAGACTTTGGTAGTATACATCCATTAATCTAGCGATTCTTCTTAGAAATAGTCGCCATCAAGGTCTTCTTGTAGGGCACTGATCAACTCGGCCTCATCGTCAACCTCATCCATAGATGACAGAGCATCACCGGCTCTGTTGACGCTAGGCGGGTATCTCATCGCCTTAACAGAGTCATTGTGGAGCTGATTGACAAAATTAATACGCTGGTTGAACTGTTCTTGCGGTTGTGTTGTAGAATAAACGTTTAGGACCTCATTACTCTCCACATACCCCAGCTGGTGGTTCACTTTCGCATCAATGACGCCATCTCTGATGGCCTTCGAGACAATGTATTCAGCGGACGCTTCGTTGTCCAAATGAAGCTTAATGCAGATGTCCTTCAACGAGATCTTCGTGTAGGAAAGGGAGATGATTCTGATACCGGTTTTAATCACATTTGATCTCAATCTAGTTACCAAAGTGTAATTGTCGTCCTTTATGAAGTTTTCTTTGTACTTCGCCAATGTCTCGTTGAAGAGTTTCAAATCTCCGAGCTTGACAGCTTTTGTGATTTCTTGGTATGGCTGGAGACACTTCTCAAAGCCTGGTTTCTTGAAGAAGGAGAGCTCTGGAATGTCACCTGTGAGCAGCTCAATCAAGACATTCAGCTTATATGACACCTGGATAAAGCCAACGGCGTTCTGTGTCTGTGGCGCTTTTCTGATAGCAGTAGTGACAAAGTCATGGGCATCTGAGTAGTTCAATTGAATCGCATTGATCTTTGCCAGGTAGAAGAAGTATCTCGAGTCGATCGAGTTGGAGACGTTCTTTGGCCACTCCACCTTCTCGATGAAGTTCGACGCCTGTGCATAATCATGGAGGAGAATGTAGTTTCTTAGGATCAGCGTAATCAATGACCCTGATGTCTGGTTGTCGTGCTTAAGGGTTGCTGTTCTCAACCCAAGTAACAACTCTGATCTGATGGAGATGAGATCATTCAATAGCTCTTTTGTTCTAGAGATGTAGAACCAGATCTTGGCATTGATCAGGTCCAGAGAGCGTCTGTTGTAGGACTTGAGCAGCTTGAGGATATATTTGACATTAAGATCGTCTGCTTTCTTCAGTTCGCCAGCATCTAGTAGGAATAGCTGTACCAGCCAATGGATTGCAAGGTTCACTTCTGGAAGAATCTCGCCCTTCTTCTCGAGGTGCGACTCGGCAACACTTCCACCAACAAACGTAATCAAGTAAGTCTTGAATGGCTCATTGAGGTAGGTGTTTATGAGGTACGAAAGTACACTCTTGTTCAACTGTTTTCTCACAGAAACAAGGTCCCTGAGTGTTTTAAAGATGTAGCGCTGGTCAAACGTCTTCACGGTCTTGCTCACAAGCTGGAACGCACTCTCGATCGTGTCGATCGTCAGCTGGTTCTGCTCTTCCGGTGTAAGCTCCTTGTCTACAACAATCGGCTCCTCTTGTGTCATTATACTTGTCTGAGTGGTATTGGTCGGTCAGTTTCAATCGTTTAACCGTTGTCCTCAGTCGTTCTCTCGGTGGTGTTTGTTGATGCTCACTTCGGTGGCGACATTGGCGGTGTGAGAGTGAGGGAAAATTATGAGCCCCGGCCTTTCAGTATACCGTTAGGGGCCACATTATTATATCTGTCCACCATCAATGGGAGCTACTCAGCACGATCATTATAGTGACAGAGGTTGCAGTGTTTGTTATACGGTCGTATTTGGACCACAATGGGTCTGGTATCGTGATAAGTAATGAAATGGTGCAAACGTAACCCGAAATGACATTTGTTCCTACGTCCTTATCGTGCGAACACCCATAATAGCTTTCAAAGTAGAGAAAATGGAGTGGTGCTGATGTAATATTTTAAAGTGTTTATGTGATTATGTGCCTATTGTTTTTTGTAATTGTATCTGTAGATGATTTGATGGTGTCATACAACTGAAAATGGGAACTCTTAATTAGAGATAATACACACAGCACACAACACTATACAAGTGTAGGGTTGAGGTTACCTATAATTGTTTAGCTTCATCGTAATAGCTGTAACACAATAGTGGTGTTTCTGTATATCAATTATGGAGCAGAAGTGTATTGGAAAGTTGGAAGTAATAATATAATAAGCTTGTATCAATCATGACTGTGCTATATTGGCCCACAACAACGGTCTCTACGAAAGATGTATAAGATGCATGTATAGCGTTGATTATGGTCTATTGCTTCGCTACACCCCTGTTGATCTGGATCTTTTTGTCCTCACCACCACTGGCAATTCCATGGTCGCCCCATTGGACAGCAAACACCTTACTCTTTGTCTCACCAGACTCACGCGTTATCGTGTACAACGCCTTTTGTGCCCTGACGTCCCAAACTTTCACAGTACCGTCATGGGAACCAGAAGCAAACATATACTCAGAATCAGGCGACGCGTCGAGTGAAACAACGAAATTTGTGTGTCCAACAAGCTGCGATTGGGTAATTGTGGCTGAATCTGCTCTTGGATCATGGAGTGTGATGTGACGAGCTGAAGAGCCACACGCGATGAGGTTTAGTTTGGGTAGCTGGGTCATCGACAGAAGTGAGAACCCTGTTGTTCTCGTGTCAACAACCCGAGATGTGACGAGATCCCATGTCTTGATTGTGTGGTCTTGTGATGCTGAGTATGCCACAGTATCGTCATGCGAATCAAACATCACAGCTTCCACTGGCTGTGTATGACCCTCCATGAATGCCAGTGGTGCTCTTCTACGCACAGACGCGTCTTGAAGAGCCAGTTTTCTTCTCTTTTTGGCAGCCGTCGACGTCACACGGTTCTGTGTGTCTTCGAGTGGGTCGATGTTAACCATCTCTTTGTAGTTTGTGCTCCAGAAACCAATGGCATTATCGTATCCGGCAGAAAGTATTCTGTTGTTGTTCACAGCGAGTCCTGAGACTGGAGCTTTGTGTCCTTCTAGAATGGCGAGAGTTTTTCCTGCTTCTGGCTCATCATCATCATCAACAGCAGCATCGGAGTTGGAATCGTCAACAGCATGTGCTTTCCAGAGACGGACCTGTCTGTCATTACCAGCAGAGACTACTCTTGTCTCCGAAATCCATGCAACGGCCTTAATAGCACCTGAATGTCCAGCATACTGTTTCTGTACTTTTCCAGACATGTCCCAAGTTCTTACGATTCCGTCATACGACCCAGACAGGATTCTTCTGTATCCAATGTCCAGGGAGGATACCCAGTCTTCGTTATTGAAAGACGCAAGGTATGATGGAGGAAGAACTGAACGGGTGTACTCGACTGTGAGGAACGCTTCGGACGAAAGCCCCTTGGTTGTAAGATACTCTTCAATAGATGTACGAAGAAGTGTTCCGTCGATAAGGAAGTCGAATGGAACTGGGGATTCTGTTTCGAGCAGGTGGTTCACAATCTCTGAGAGGCCATACCGTTTAAGCGAGATGGGCACGTAAAGAGGCTTGTCCTCGACGTGTAGGTGCTCATCCTCGTCACGTGTAATAAATCTAAGCTTGACCTGCGACTTATCTGTCATTTCAATCAGGGAAAATAGGTCTTCCTTGGGTTGTTCCCTCTGATCTCAGCAATTTGCACAGTTAACTTCCTTTTCCAGAGACATCTTTATTAGTACCTGCGGTTCCAAAAATTTTCGAGAGCTCATCGCCCTCGGAAGTGCGTTGATTTCCGACTTTCACCCGTACACCATTTGGCTCGCCCGATCAGCTCGTTAAAGGAACCGGGCATACGCTGATTGAACTTTTCACAATCCTTTAGCATCGCCTATCTGTTGTGAGTTTTGAAACTTATAAACTCTCAGTAGGAGTCCATGTGGTATTAGTTTTACAAGATCCACTTTTGCGTCTTTTAAACTCCACATTGTTCACTAGTAGGCTCTGCATTCTCACTCAAGGAGAATCCTCCTCTATCACCATTTTGGAAAAGCGAACAAATGACTCTTGAACCGCCTTTTTTTGTGTCTTCTCCTGGAAAAGTCATCATATTTGGTGAGCATGCATCTGTCTATGGTAAAGTAAGTTTTGTCCGGCGAAATATGAACTCATGTCCCCACTTTGTTGTGTCATTGGAAATGTACTAATCAACCACTTAGCCTGCTATTGCTGCTGCTGTTTCCTTGAGAACATATCTTCTTGTGTCTTCCGGTGACGACACTGAAACCATCACCTTGGACTTCCCAGATATTGGCCTTACACACTCGTGGAAACGTTCAGATCTTCCATGGAATGTTGCGGAAGAGTATGCTACTACGAAGCCCCAGCCTACAGACGAGCTTGTTCCGGAGCTGGTCTCTGAGCTTCAACTACTATTGAACTCCCTAACTGACTCTGTTCACTACGCTGCTGCTTACTCGTTCCTTTATCTCTATGTGAGCCTTGCTACTCGTAACACTGAAGGCCATCGCTTTACTGTGCGCTCAACTTTGCCTATCGGTGCGGGCCTGGGCTCATCGGCGTCCATATCTGTGTGTCTTGCCGCTGCTCTGGCTCTCTTAGGCAGCCATGTTGGTGCTCCTACCTTGCAAAACAATGATATCACTACTGACGAAGAGGACTCGGCTTTCATTGACTCGTGGGCTTTCATGGGCGAAAAGTGTATCCACGGTAACCCATCCGGTATTGACAACGCTGTTGCGACACACGGTGGTGCCGTCATGTTCCAACGTATGCATAGCTCCATCCCAAGCGTTCGTACTGTAATGCGTAACTTCCCCAAGTTGAAGCTTTTGCTCACCAATACGAAGCATCCAAGGCGTACTGCAGAGCTCGTGGGAAATGTTGCCCTGCTGTCCAATAAGTACCCAAAGACTGCTGCCAACATCCTTGATGCCATTGAGAATTTAACAAGAGAGGCTTACAATTTGATGGTGAGACCTTTTCTTGATGCTGCTGCGAAGCAGCGTATGAGTGATTTGTTTGAAGTGAACCATGGTTTGCTTGTTGCTCTTGGGGTCAGCCATCCTTCCTTAGAGAAGGTGAGAATCCTAACAGATGAGCTAAAAATCGGGAAAACCAAACTCACGGGTGCCGGAGGAGGTGGTTGTGCGATCACACTTGTTGATGATGAAACAACAGATGAGAAAATACGAGAACTGGTTGAGAAGTACAAGACTTATGGCTTCGAGACTTATGAAACTACACTCGGAGGAAAAGGTGTTGGATATATGCCAGCCAACAGTATCAAAACGTCGAGCGAATTTAGAGACCTTAAAACTAGCACTGATATTGAAACTGCTATGAATACTAAGACCATGGAGAACTGGAGATTCTGGTGACGTATCAATACCCAAAAGTCGCATTCTGCACTGTTTTACTTTTGCGACGCATTTGCTATTTGAATAACACATAAATGAAACCAACATCTATTAGTAATTCGTAATTCTATCGTTCTAATATAGAACACACGGAAGAAATATCACTCAGATACCTCTATTGAAGTAGACAATGTCAACGTCTTTTCCACTCTTGTCTTTCTTGCCATGGAGATGGCTCTCGAGCTTCGAAACGTGGATAGGTTGATACTGTGGGAAGACTGCTAGAGCAAATGGTAAAACGGCAAAGGAAGTAACAGCGATCAGACCCAAATTCGTCGCTGTCTGAGCAAATAGGCCTCTGCCCTTAAGGAATCCTCTCTGGAGTCTGACAAGGAGGAGGGGAGGAAGAACCATGATTGGAGTTGCGTTAATGACACGGGACGCAGCAGTTTCTCCAACAGCATAGATAGCAGCAGTCTTTGAGGTTCCCACTTCGTTTCCCTCAGAATCAAAGACAGAAATACCCTTCTTGATTTCCTGGGATCTCATGGCAAACACATTAACAATACCAGCAGAAACAACAGCTGCAAACGGAACGAGTCTTCCTAAGATGAGTTTAGTGGAAGCACCCACGTTTTTAAGGCGAGGAACAATCGCATTAAGTCCAAGAGCTACGCCACATGATGCAGTAACTGCAATAGCATAGTTCTTGATGAGTTGTGATGTTGAAAGAGGATGAGATTTGTTAGCATTGGAGATATTAACAGCAACGTTGAGGGACTGATTAGCAACTTGCCAGAAAAGCGTGCCGACAGTTCCAAGACCAGGAGTAAGCATACCAGCAGTGACCACGAGATTAGAGAGGACACAGCATGACATTCTGAAAGGAAGAAGAACAGTCTCGCCAGTGTCAGGGTGAACGGTGGAATCAAGGATCTTCTTAGCGTTCCAAAGTTCTGGAGACATCTCTTTAATGGCACCAGAACGGTAATCAGCAATGAGCTTACGAGCATTCTCAAGGCTGGCCGAGCTCGTGAGGAGCATTGTAGGGTCAGATATATCCGTACAGTGACGAACACGGCCCATGTAGGTGCTTAGATCATAGCGAGAGTCGGGAAGAGGAACCGTACCAGGAACTGATGATGCCATAGTTGTGTAGAGAGAGACCAGGTGAGGACGTCAAAGGGAGTATTATAAGAGCAAATCAGACACTGTTTTCGAGCAAATGAGAGTAATGTAAATGTAGAACACACACACGACAAAAACAACACCGAATACGGGTAAGAAAGTAGTGTTTTCTGGAATCGATGCCCGTGGCTTAGAGATCTTGCGATGAGTCGACACTGCGAATTTTTCACTTTCGCGGGGGAAAAGATACCCATCACCAGTGGAGGCCCTCTTTCCACCAAAGTGACACATTTAAGGAATGAGACCGTTTTTGCGCCAATTTCAGAACAGTAAAGATGACAGTTCTTGGAATTGGGTGTGATGTTCTGAAAATGTCCCGAATGGCGGTCCTTGTGCAAAAACATGGCTTTGAAAGCTCTTTCTTAACACGTTTCGGACGCCGCGTTCTACACCTATCAGAGCTCGAAGCCTATCAGAGAGTGCGAGATGATCGAGATTTTAAGGGCACTGTACGACTTCTAAGTACGTCTTGGGCTTTAAAGGAAGCTGTTTATAAGTCTTTGGATGACCAGTCGCAGCTGGTATTCCGATTCAACGAATGGACTCGAAAAAGCACTTCCAGAGGTCGGCCCATAATCACGAGTGACAAGTACCTAAGGCAGAATCCCAATGAGGAGTTTCTGGCGAGCATATCACACGATGGAGATATTCTGATGGCTACTGTTTTACGACAAAGGGTTCACAGTTAGTGTCTTTATTTAATGACTGACATAAAGTGTGTAATGTAAGGATAGGTGGTCCGAAAATGTGGGTGGTGGTGTTTTTGTCTGTCTAAATCTACATTAGAAGAGACAAAAGAGTAGGTAGAAGGCTCCAAGAATGAAATGGTATCCGAGTTTAGAAAACCTAGCGCAAATCACACAAAATAGCATATGGAAAAGAACACTTAAAGGGGGTAAAATGTGTTCTGCTAATCATGTTAAAGTCTAGAAAATCTGTATTAGAAAAGACAAGTAATGCAAAACATATGGAAAAAGAATAGTCCAAGAAGGGAAAGGTCAGTTTACTCCCATTCAACAGTAGCAGGTGGCTTAGAAGTAATGTCGTAAGTGACACGCGCAACACCCTCAACCTCGTTGACAATTCTAGAAGAAACTCTCTTCAAGAAAGCCGCATCAAAAACATACCAGTCTGCTGTCATGAAGTCGGTTGTCTCGATGGCTCTCAAGGCAATGACCTGCTCGTAGGTACGCTGGTCACCCATAACACCCACAGACTTAACTGGCAACAAGCACGCAAATGCCTGGGAGATGTTCTTGTACAAACCGGCCTTCTTGATCTCCTCGATGTAGATGTAGTCAGCAGCTCTAGCAATAGCCACCTGGGATCTAGTGACCTCACCAAGAACACGGATGGCAATACCTGGACCTGGGAATGGGTGTCTCCAAACCAAGTCGTGCGGGATTCCAAGAAGCTCACCCAAGTGACGAACCTCATCCTTGAAGAGCTCTCTGAGTGGCTCAATAAGCTTGAGCTTCATGTCCTCGAGCAATCCACCAACGTTGTGGTGAGTCTTGATGGTCTGGGATGGACCCTTGAAAGAGATGGACTCAATGACGTCTGGGTACAAAGTACCCTGGAGCAAGAACTCGATATCTCTTCCAGACTTTGGCTTGATCTTAGCAGCCTCACGCTCGAAGACGTGGATGAAGGTGTTACCAATGATCTTTCTCTTCTTCTCAGGGTCGGTGACGCCAGCGAGTTTGTCCAAGAACTCATCAGAGGCATCAACTACAGTCAGGTTGATACCAAGGCCACCGTCCAAAGTCTCCTTAACAGTCTTGGCCTCGTCTTTTCTCAAAACACCGTTGTCCACCAAGATGGCATGGAAACGGTCGCCGATAGCCTCAGTCATCAACTTAGCAGCAACAGTGGAGTCAACACCACCAGAAACAGCACCGATGACCTCAGCTTCTGGGCCAACAAGCTGTCTGATTCTCTTAATCTCAGTGTCGATGAAGTTCTCCATTGACCAGTTCTGCTTGGCTTTACAGATGTCAACAGCGAAGTTTCTAAGCATGAACTTACCCTTCTCAGAGTGTGTGACTTCTGGATGGAACTGGATACCGTAGATCTGTTTCTCTTCATTGGCAATGGCACAGTATGGAGAGTTGTCAGAAGTAGCAACAACCTTGAATCCTTCTGGAAGTCCATAAAGCTTGTCACCATGGGACATCCACACCTTCGAATGGTCAACATCCTTGAAAAGGGCACAGTTCTTGTCTTCAACGTTCAAAGTAGCAGGACCGTACTCTCTCTTGTCACCTCTAGCAACTTCGGTACCGTGGATCCACGCAAGTTCTTGCATACCGTAACAGATACCAAGAATTGGCACGCCAAGGTTGAAGACGTCCTTGTCAACATGTGGAGCGTCATCAGCGTACACGGAATAAGGAGAGCCAGAGAGAATCACACCTTTTGGTTTCCAGTTCAACTCGGAGATCTTCTGGGTACATGGCAGCATCTCAGCGTAGATGTTGAACTCTCTGAGACGACGTGTAAGCAAATGAGAGTACTGTGAACCGAAGTCGAGGACCAAGATGGTCTCAAAGACATTGGAAACAGGCTCGACGGTTTCAGACATTGTGGATTGGCGGCGTAGCGGATAGACCGTGCAAGGCGATGCTCATCTTTAACGGGTGAAGAGACGTGAATTAATTTTTCTAGTTAGTCATCATGCCCGGGCTGCTTAACCTTCATTACCCGGGCTGCCAACTTCAACTGCATCACCTAGAACAACTTCAACTGGAGCAACTGGAGCAACTGCCAAGCTTTCCAAAGGGTCTCCCAGACTACCACTGGAAACTACCACAGATCACGACCTTGACAATACGTAGGTCCCAATGGAATAGCCTTGAGAAATTGTTGTAGTAGAAAAAAGATTGTGATTCCTCCGGAACGTTACAGAAACTGTACGAGATACGGTCTCAAGCATGCTATAAACACACAGCCTAATATATAGAACCTACAGTATCGGGCCACCACAGAACTACCTCAGATTATATATTTAAGATACACTTTCAGATATCGCAGGAGCTATGACCGTGCTCGTCCTTGCCTAATGCTCCTAGCACGGAGATACGTCCTGAGGCTTCGCTCTGCCCCACCATCGCCACCAGCTCTAGAAAACAGCAAGGGAGGAAATCCGATGAGATTTCAGAGGACCACGGGCTATCGAATTGGGTCCACGGAAGTATGACCCGATGACGCCTGTGGGAGATGGGGCTGTTTGTTAGCGAAGTTGTGCTGATTGGAACGGTTGTCGTTGTATGTGAAAAGTTTTTTGTATGTGCGTGAGGTAGTGGTGTCCGGGTGTTTTCACACAATGGGTTATTATGTCTGTTCTTTATGTTTGTTTTGTGTAATTATGGTGTATGGAAGCTGTTGTAGAAACCCTTAGTGGTTCCTTGGGGTCCATTAATTTTACTTCTACCTTGTTCTTACATATTTCTCTCTACTTTGACGTAAGCGTACAAAGTCGTAGGTATTGGATATGACTGCGCTACCATTAAAAGGATGCTGACGTCTGTTTTATTGCGCAATTGCTAGTTTCATGGTATTCTTAATTTGGGTTCACTTTCCCCTAATCTTAGCAGAATAGTTTAAGCATTGGACTTCCGTATGTCAACATAACGATTTCAAAGTAGCCACTGCTTTAAGTGGACAAAATAGCCGATGGTAGAAGTGTTGAAGAGTTAGTCTCCTAGTTCCGACAGAACATAAGTTTCGGACAATTGAGTTCTTCCATCGCTTGGAACACTTTATGTTTTCAGTTGCGGTTCGATGAGGAATAGTCAAGCTTCTCTACGCCCTTAGAGTTGTAATGTCTGGAGTTGCGATGGCAAAAGTGAACGGTTGAAGGACATTGTAGATTTCTCTTCAAGCGTCCTCGCTTCTGGAATCTCCCGAGGGATCTTAGATAGCTATGAAATTTTGTGCACCTATTGTAGTGTCCACAAGATAAGTCGATTGTTGTTGTTGACCTCGTCTCTCTAGCATGGGTGTATCTAGGCAATGTACTCTATTAAACATGTAGCACTCTCCGGCTGGCACCCACAGTTTATCTCTACCCCGCTGCTTAGACCCCAAGCAACTTATATTTTCCAATAAACCCAGAAACTACATTTCAAAACTTTGGCTTTGTTTATATGCAATAAGTACTGCCGTAAGACTGGTTCGAAAGAATTCTCAATTTCATCGGTCCTGTGGTTCTTTTAGAAACTTTTTAAGGGTCTAATAAATCTATTTACAGTTATTGATATCACTCAATATTTAGATATGTGAAATTACCCTATTTAGGTCATATTATAGTATATCTTATCCTCTCAATCCACTCTGGTCCTGGTCTCTTAATCTCTATCAACAGTTCTTCGTGTTATCTCCGGAAGCAAGAATGCCATCCAAGAATGCCTAAGGCCACAAGCCATTCCCACTGACTTCCTTTTAAGACTATTTTAAACAGCAATCCATCCTTTATCTCTTCCCTGTGATCCCTAACCGGTTTCTAGTTCTTTCCCTCTTATTTATACGTATATTAGCGAGAGCTCATAGTGAGTGTGCGTATACCGGAGTGTCTCATGCCAAAAGCCAGACCAAAAAAAATCTCCTCTATCTTTTGGTAAGAGTTTAATACCTGATAATCTTAAATAATTATATTGTTAGACCTATTAAGTGGTCCGTAATGGCCGAAGCAGTTGCCCCGGTACTTTCCACGTACCAAGATGAAGAGTCATTCAGTTTCCAGAAGTTTGATGAGGCAGAACACAAGCGGCCTTACCTTGGGCCAGGATGGGACAAAACATCATCTCATCTAGCCGATCGCATAGCGGACTACTACTCTATTCCAGAACTGATTAGCTTTCTGAAACAGGAGAAGGACGATGGCAAGAAGAGGTACAAGAAGATAACGCTACAGTTTCCGGACCAGCTGGTTGCAGACTCCTCTATCGTTGTACAGCTATTACAAGATGGCATGGAGGTAAAGAAGAAGCACGATGACCATGAGCACCATGATGATCACCATGACAAACACCATGAGCACCATGATGATCACCATGACAAACACCATGATCATCACGATGATCACGATGACCACCATCATGATGAAATCGATTTCACACATCAGCACAAGAAGAAAGACAAGGACGCATGTACAAAGAGCTGTGCGAACTGCAAATGTTCGGACCCTCTTGATACTGGTAGGGAACAACCCCAACAGGTTTGGATCCTTGCTGATACTGCTTACTCTGCTTGCTGTATTGATGAAGTCGCTGCTGAACATGTTTCAGGCGATGTTGTTGTTCATTTTGGAGACGCTTGTCTGAATGCTGTCCAACGTCTGGACGCTGTTTATGTATTCGGAAAGCCGTACTTGGATGTGGATGCTGTTATAGACAAGTTCAAGTTGACGTATACCGATAAGGATGAGAAAGCCATCTTGATGGCTGATGCTCCATATACTCGTCACTTATACGCTGTATACCAAAGACTTAAAGCAGACGGATACAATAACATTGCGTTTGCTGATATAGATTTGGAAAAGGCAAATAGTGCTACAATCATTGGCTTTGAGAGTTGTGATGTCGAGGTAAATGGCTCCAGATTCTCCAATAGACTGCTCAAGGGAGTACCTGACGGCTTTGACGTGGAATCAGACCTTATGAATTACAATCTATTCCATATCACCATGCCACAGGCACCGCATCTTCTGTTTCTTGTGACGAAGTTCTCGTCGTTGACCATTTATGATCCGTCTAATAACTCCACTTCCCAAGGACCGTTCCCATCATTGATGAAAAGATACAGATATATGCATGTTGCCCGTACAGCCGGAACTATAGGTATCCTTGTTAATACCCTTTCACTTAGAAACACCACGGAAGTAATCAAGACCGTTTCACAGAAGATCAGAGAAGCTGACAAGAAGTCATACATGTTTGTTGTTGGTAAGCCGAACGTTGCCAAGCTGGCAAACTTTGAGTCGATTGAAGTGTGGTGTATTCTTGGGTGTGGTCAAGGAGGTATTATTCTTGATCAAAGTAATGAGTTCTATAAGCCGATCATCACACCGTACGAACTTGAAATGTCTCTTGCACCACAGGTCCAATGGACTGGTAAATGGGTCACTGAGTTTGAGAAGCTGCTATGCCAAGACGAGAACGACCAGGATACCTCTACTTCGGACTCACTGAATCACCCTAATAGTCCAAGGCTCGATGGTGAAGACGAGGCTCCAGAATTTAACCCGGTCACTGGCAAGTTTGTTTCGACGTCTCGTCCATTGAGGAACCTACAGCACTTAGAAATCGATTCTACAACTGCACAAGTAAACGATCAAGGTTCGCTGGTAAAGGCGTTTTCATCTGCTGTTGCTATCAAGAACACAGTTTCGACTTCTGCGATCCATCTACAGAACAGAGAGTGGACTGGATTAGGAAGCGACTTTGCGGGCCAGGAAGACGTTGATGACGAAGGAGCTTTAGTGGAAGAAGGCAGAGGCGGAATAGCCCGAGGCTACGATTTCGACGTCAGCAGCCACCCTTAACTTATTAATCTGCATTGTATGTATATAAACCTAATGATTACGGCTTTTTTATATTCTGGTAGTGCTTATTAGTTTAGTAGTCTCGTGGTTGGTGGTGAAGATGAGTTCCGGTCTTAATCACGTGATATACCGTCCCCCTCCGGATCTCCCCACTTCAAAACTTGAGCACCAACCATTACAACAGCCAATGAACGTTCGAATAAGCACAGAAGAAGAACAGCATTTAACAAAATGGCACATGGATCGGGCCCTGAGCGTATGTCGAGAGTGCCTCTCTGTGTGAAGGCCCCATACTAACGTCCCTTTAGCCCTTATTAAAGACCCAGCATTTGAGAAGTTCTACCGTAAGTACAAGAGGCTCACTATACGTACGTCTCCCCACAACACTACTAACACCTTGGAAAACAGGTTATAGGGAAACATATGGTGCCAGATTCCGTGTTACACCAAAGAACCTGGGCCCTATTATGCTGCTAATGGTTGTTATTCCAACCGGTCTTGCTTATACTGCCTATCACTCTCAAGTAAGTTTTATGTTGTTCCAATTGCTACTTGCAAAGCACTAACTGGTGTATAGGGAAAACTCTTCCGAGGTGAAAAAAGACGCACAACTCCAATATATGACGGAGAATACAAGCCTTAATCTTGCTGTGCGGCTGAAATGTTATTTATTTCTTATTTATTCCCTTTATTTATAAGCTTTGGTTCGCCACGAGGACTGGTCGCTACCCTCCACGAACCATAGTGGTTATATTCACCCATTACACGATTTATTATACTTCTAATGAAAGAGAATAAGAGTCATATTAATGTCATATAATTATTGATCGTATTTCATAAACAGTACGCCACATGCGTTGTTTTACTCATCAAATGTAGAAAAGAAAAGAAAGCCACAAAAAGGGATGGATGGATGATGTCTTACAGAATGGACATGAAACCCCGGTCAACAGAACCTATCTCAAAAATATATAAGGAAAAAACACTGGAAAGCGATACAATTAGCTAATCAAGATAGCATGGTTACTTCTGGATGATCTTCAGCCCCGATGGCGACGTAAACGAGTTCTTATCCTGTAGGCTTCCCTTGCGCTTGATAAAAGTTTCAACACTTGGGCTTTGCAATCCAGAATCCGTTGGACTGAACCTCTGAATGTTGGAAGGGACAGGGCTTGGTTGTGTTAGGTTTGTTCCAGTAAACGTCAATGGACTGTGGCCTGAGGCCTCAGAGTTTGTTGGTGAAGAATTAGGAGAGTAAAATCCGCCTCCCTCAATAGGTGGAGGTTTAGTCAATGAGAACTTAGCAGAAGTTGGAGTAATCAAGGAAGAACGCCCAGTTGATGCTTTCTTATCACCATTCTCAAACACAAACTCGTACGTACGTCCTACTGTCTGCTGTGCTGGTTGTCTAGCCATTTTTAGTCCATCGGATGTGGTAATAGGCTTAGCTGTAATCTGTTTAGAAAAGTCCAATGTTTGATACATTGGATGCTTGGGATATTGTTTCATCACCATTGGCTGTTGTACAAAGCTCTTCGACTTCCTTAAATTGACATTTATCTTTGCCGTCGAGGAACCAGAAGATACGGAATTCTTTTTAACCCGTGTGAGCTTCGTAGTAGACTTCGATTTTTGCATTGGAGGATGTGTTGGGGTCACGGGAATTGTAGTGGTGTTAATCTTAAGAGGGGAAGGCTGTTGAGGTATTGCTTGTGTTCCAGAAGGACCACCAATGATTCCAGCATGAGACTTGGCAATGGAAGGAGAAATCTGCTGGGCCCTAGGAGGCGAAATGATAGGTTGGTTGGGATGTATCTGGAAAACATGCTGCTGTGGTTCGACCATTTGGTACTGTTGTGGCTGCTGGCCTTGAATATGTGTTTGAGGCGCCTGTGTTTGTCCTTGTCTGTGTAAGAAGCCAGTACTCTGGATCGGTGTCTGAACATGTGGG
Source organism: Petasospora xishuangbannaensis (assembly GCA_030585085.1). Classification (NCBI taxonomy): domain Eukaryota; kingdom Fungi; phylum Ascomycota; class Saccharomycetes; order Phaffomycetales; family Wickerhamomycetaceae; genus Petasospora; species Petasospora xishuangbannaensis. Next base: position 62,947 of record JAJMBV010000037.1, on the reverse strand, counting down.
TTTCCACCTGCTTGTACCGGAGCATGTACTTGTGTCTGAGCTTGGAAGTGAGGTTGGGGTTGAGAATGGGCTTGCACAGGAACATGTTGTTGTTGTTGTTGTTGTTGTTGCTGCTGCTGCTGCTGCTGCTGCTGGATCTGGGCTTGCTGGATAATCATAGCATCGGCATGTTGCATGTGCTGTTGGTGCTGTGGCTGACGAGAATTCAGGTGCGCCTGGTGAAGCATTTGCTCACGCTGCTGTAGCATCGCTTGGGCCTGGTGCATTCGAGACTGGGTGGTAGCCTGGAACTGATGCTGAGACCCTTCTAAAGTTATAGGAACAGGTTTGCGCTTTTGGTGCTGGCCTGGTTGTTTAGGGTTCGTCATATGCTTGGTGGATACATCTTCGGATGACTGTGACATCAAGAAAGCCTGTGGGTGTTGTGTATGCGGAAAATGCTGTGGAGGAGAAAACTTCATCTGCTGTGCCATGGATTGTATCATCTGGGGCTGTGGAGCCATTGTATAGTTTGGTTGTACCATCGTTGAAGATGGTAAAATGGAAGAGTTTGCAGAAGAAGGTAAGGAATTGGACATATGCTTTACAGACTGAGACGGCTCGTCTTGAAGACTTATAACGCTCGAGTTATTGTGCTTGATCATACCGATTGGAGATGGCTCAGAAGGTGGGTTGATTGGTGACGATGCCTCGATAATAGTGTCGTTTGAGCGTTGTCTATCCAGCGTTGTAGTGAAAAAGAGTAGCGGATCATCTTCAAGGAGGTTCTCTAGAGTTATGGGTTCGTCATTTGGAACAACACTGTGGCCAGCACTGTGTTGGCTTCCTGGGTCGTATTGCTGGTGGTTCAACGGAGCATGTTGTATGTGGGCATCGGGTACGTTTGCCATGAGCTTAGCGAGAACATCATCAGGAGAGTTCTCGGAATAGCTGCGAACGTTGTCGTTGTTTTGGATATGTGAGGAAGTAGCGTAGACTGAGGGAGACGGCATTGTAACGCCAGCCATTGTATGGGCAGTAGCCATAGCGGGGTGCTCGATGTTCATTGCGAGCTGTGAAGAAGATTCCGGGCTCTGCTGCATAAACACAAAGTGCTGAGGAACTATGGGCTGCTGGGCATGTCCTGGAACAAACGTCTGATGGTAGTCGGGCTGGTACTTTGTACGCTGGCCATACGAGTTCACAAACTCAGCGGCCGTGCCCTGGTATTCGTACGACATTTGGGTGGAACCGCTGCGACGTGTTACCAAAGAGTATATGAGTGAAAACCGTGTACTTCCGGGGGAACGTGAGACTTTGAGGAAGCGTAGTGCGGACGCGTTACTGTGGAGCCCAAGGAAGCGAAGAGCGTACGGGGCAGAGACAGAGACAGCGACGTGCCAGAGAAGGTCAGAGAGTGTCGGAGAGTCCCAGAGACGTGTGACAGAGTGTCAAAGTCCACCAGTGGGGGCTCCAGAGACAAAAGACAAGTAGCGAGACGTAACGGGAACGGTGTGTCCCTAAAGAGGAAACGATGGGCCGGTAAGCACGCCAAGGGCAGAGAAGAATGTCAGTTTGTAAGCTCAGCGAGCGACCGTACGGGCAAAAACGAAGCGAGCAGCAGGGAACGGACACCACAAAGCAAACAAGGTACGACCAAGCAGTTTCTTGTTGATGCTGGGTCTCTGTAGAGCGTTGTGGCGAGAGGGGGTGGTAAGTGGGCAGTTCCTGGGCTGTAGACTCTATGAGAGGTAGTAGAGGTGGTAGTGGTAGTGGTAGTGGTAGTGGTGGCAGTAGAGTCGCCTAGCCGGTTGGAGATCAACCGACGCGGCGAGAGAGACCGTTAAAAGTTCAAAGGCCTCCTGTGTGCTAGGCAGTGGGCTGGCAAGCTCGAAAGCTAGTAAGCTAGTAAGCTAGTAAGCTAGTAAGCTAGTAAGCTGGAAGCTATGCTGGACACGATGCTAGCAAGCTGGTAGACCAGAAAATCAGAGAACCAATACACCAGAATCGACCGGCACAAGTTCACAACCACCAACAAAGGTGTGTGCACGTAGCTTGCAAAGAGAGGTCTTCGTGTGGGGTGAGGAAGCTACACAGAAAGACCCTTCCTGTGCAGCAAGCGAGCGACTTGAAGACCACGGCGGCAAGCCAAGTTGAGTGAATGAGATGGCACGAGAACGCCTTTTAGAGGGATGCGCACGGCGGCGGCAAGCTTCCTAGTTTGCGGACGGTTCCTTTTGGGAGACTTTTGTTAAGAGAAGAACGGGCCGCCAGGCAGCGGCGGACGGTGGGCGGTTGGGCGGGCGGCGGCACGTGCGGTGATACGAGCTCCCAGAGCGTGTTCTTGTTCTACCGCTGTGGTGAAGAAGCACTATGTTCAAGACGAGGGTCTGCCGCTCTAGTACAACCGGTTTTGGAACTGCGATCGAAAGCGGTGGTGGTTGTTGTGAGGTTTGTTAGGCGCGTTTCCCTTTGAGCTGGGTAGAGCCAGGGCGCCAGTGGGGGAGACAGAGGTGCGGCCCGATTTCACTTTCTTTGTTGATGTCTCTGAGTTCGCGCGCGGCCGGTGGGCAGTGTTGCGCGTACCGGGTACCCGGGCGATGGCTGGCAGGGGGACGGGGCTTGTTGGTGGTGGATTTCGCGGCAGTTGCCTATTTGGGGGGTTTTTGTGGTTTTGGGGCCTTTTTTTGTTCTACGGTTTTCCAGAACTTCTTGAAAGGGGGAAAAGCCCGGAAAGAGAGGAAAAACACGCGAAATGGCCCGATGCGGGATGATGCCGTTTGGGGAAGTGCTCGCGTGGAGTTGCCGTGGCGATACCACTGAGCGGACGCGCCGACGCGTTGTGTGAGTGGTAGGGGCAGGGCAACCGCCGGCAACTGCCCCGCGCCAGGCCGATGGGCGCTGGCGTTGGCGTTCGCATTGGCGTGGGCATTGGCGTGGGCGTGGGCGTTGGCGTGCGTGGGCGTCGTGCCAGTGGTTGATGGGCTACTCAGCTACTAGACAGAGGGGCCATTGACGGCTGCTAGTGGTTACGGTTGCTTTTGCTGTTACTGTTGCTGTGGCCGTAACTTACGAACTGCTGGTTGTTGGTTGCTCATTGCGATGCTAGTTTCTAGTTGCTAGTCTGTAATTGCTAGTATCTAATTGCTAGTCTCTCCTTGCCGGTTGCTAGTTGCTGGTTGCTAGTTGCTGGCCCCCTCTCCTCTGGCCTTTACGGGCCTTTACGGGGTCCAGTGGGCCCAGTGGGCCCAGTGGGCGGACTCCTGCCTACCTACTGGACGCGTCTCTGTCCACACCCCCGCCCAGTGGACGCGCCGGGGGGAGGGGCGCCAGTGGACCCACAGGCACAGGCACAGGCACACACACACGCACGCACACACAGCTCCTACGGACGCGTCCCTACGCGCTATACGGTCGTTGCTACCAGACAGACGCGTCGTGGACACGCTTGGCAGTCGGTAGTGGTACACTCGTACTGTTAATGGTACTATTGCTACTGTGCCACTGTGCTACTTTGGCACTGTACTACAGTACTAGTATCATACGAATAGTAGTGGTTTAGGTTTAGTGGTGTAAGTAACACCGTAGTGTGATTACCACTGCTAGTGCAGCTGCTACTGTACCTACCATACTACCATACTACCATACTACCATACTACCATACTACCATACTACCATACTACCATACTACCATACTACCATACTACCATACTATCATACTACTATACTTCACTACTACCTTACTACCAAACTGCAATACTCCCATACTACGGCGCCGTACCGGATCTTCTCTGCTTCGGACGCACTTTCGCCCTCTGCGAGATCCAAAACTGCTCTTCGGCTCTTACCGGATCTATCATGATCTGAGTCAATCGATCATCCAGCCGTAGCTATGATGATACGCCCAATAACTCCGGGTATAGATAGAGCCCCCAGTGTCTTTTCCCTGCCCACATTCCACCGCTAGAGCCTTATCATTAAGTGGAATCCCCGGTACCATGGAGCAGATCTCTTGGGCTGGCCCTCTTCACTAAACAACCCATAATCTAGATAATCTAGCTACTCCCTAGTGTAACCACTCCAGGGCCTAGATATTCATGGCGTAACCACCCCATACCCCAAAATCATCCCCAACTGATCCCACCGACTCCTATCCACGCTCCCTCGCCCGTGGCCGTGGTTCCATATTTTGCCTGATGACATATCGGGCCCCATCTTTCCATAGCCGTCTTTAGCATCTGGCACAGAGGGCCAAGATTGCCGATGCTGTGGTGTGGTGGACCATCGCATCACGTATCACGTGTGGGCACTACTGGTCTTTATCATCTCTTAGTTGCCTGGCACAACACCCTCCTTCCCTATAGCACAAGTAGCTGCGGTAGACGGTTTCTGGACTTCCAGCTACTAGCCCACTACTCAGCTGACGAACTGTATGACGGTGTCTCACACAACCATCCCACTAATTCCGAATAGTATTTGAGAATATACTTACAGAATGTCCATTTACAACCAATAATAAACATGCAATAATAACCACAATAGTATAAAGTATTCCAGAATGTCGACGTGTGTAAATATATATATATAGTTCAAACAAAGAAAGTGAAACCCAAATGTTTAACAAAATAAATGACACAAAAAACTCATCAGTCAACGATAAAAAGATAACACAAATAGAACCATGTAAAAGAGAATGAAAAACGTGTTACAAGTGTGTAGAGGAGTCCATTAGGAGCCCATTTGGTGCCCATTAATATGAGCCCATATAATCGGATATCCATATAGTCAGACACCCATATTATGGTGGGTCCGGAGATCAGACGCCATCTTTGGCTATGGGGTGAACTGAAAAATAATGACTCCGCAAGACACAAATAGCATACACACACAAATAACACACACACACACAAAAAAAACCATTAGTGATTGATACCAACCTGAACTCTTCATTATAGCATCCCTTAAGTACTAAACCATTATCCGAAAAAGTAAAACAAAAATCCACACGGGTCCCTGGAGAATCGAACCCAAAAAAAAACGTCAAAAATGCTGTTAACAACGAAGAAAGAACAAAAATAACCAATCTTATCCCAAAATGCATAGTCCCGTATTGTACACCGTATTGTACACCATAGTAGCCAGATATGCAAGTTGCCTTGTGCACAATCACTTAATGAAAACAAATAAAACCAACAAAAAACAGCCAAAAAAATAAAGATTAATTAAAAGATGCCATTAATGGCGGACACACATGAAGTGTGGGGTATTGGTGTGTATAGCCTCGAACGTCGAACATGAAGCGTATGATACTGATGATGATGATGATGATAACGATGATGATAATGATGATAATAATAACGATGAAGATGATAATAATAACGATCTGATGATGATGATAATGATGATGATAATGATGATGATAATGATTATGATTATGATGATGATGATGATGAGGATGATTATGATGATGATTATGAGGGTGAACAACATGTGTAAAGTATCGTCAAATAGACAAACAGTTAGAAATTGAGGAACGCTCACATGAACTTCTCAAACAGTTCGTCTTCGAGCCAGCCGATCTTCTCGAACGCTGCAAACAGTCTGGATGCCTTGTTCACATCGATACGGCACGACTTCTGGGCGTCTGTTCTTCTGAATGGCAAGCCTTTCTTCATACGAGCCACCTTCTCACAGAACAGTCTCCGCTTTGAGTCCAAGTACACGTTACAAGGCAATCTGAGGATCGACGCAAGCGTCACTTCGGCTGGGTGTAGCTTATCGAGAAGAGGATCATCAACCAGCGACATCGGCTGGCCTTTCCATTCAACTTTCAGACATCTTGTATTGTTTGGAAGCGTCGCAATATCTGGACAGTAGTTTGGAAGCGATTCCCAATCGACGTGGATTTGGGATGATACTGCTGGTGAAGCAGCTGGTTTTCTCTTTCTGGCCGGTGCAGGCGTTGAAGGAGCACTCTTACGTGCAGGAGAAAAGTCTGGATCAGCCCTGGAAGCATGAGCAGCTGAAGAAGGAGAGGCCGGTGACGATGACTCACGTGCCACACGCCGGGTTCTTACTTTCTCCATGGTGGACGAGTAGTCCGAATCAGAGTTGTTGTTATCGTTGTATACGGCTCTTGTGGCTCTTCTTGGGGCGTATTTGCGATGAGGAAGGGCCTTATCGATTCTGTAGTTAGCAGATGAGGTCCCATTGGCGTTGGTGTTGTTCCCCTTACAACGGGAAACGTACTGTTTAAGGAAGCTCATCTGTGATCTCTTGAAGCCTGGTGTTCCAACACCGTTCCAGGCGTTAACGACCAATGGGAACCGCTCGAAGCTGTTGAGTGGGAACTCGTGGATCTCTGTTTTGTTGTCGGACAAAACTACAATTGTATCGATCTTATCAGATTGGAGAGCTTTATCAGACTGTTTCAGTTGGAGGTCCCGAAGTAAGGCATTGACCTGGCGAGGAGTCGAGGCTACTACTGATGAAGAAGCAGCTGCTGGAGAGCCTGGGGAAACAGAAGCCACAGAGGAGATTCCGACATCGACGCTGGAGGACGTTCCATGGTAAGGCGACAGCGGAGGCGAGGGGATCGATTGGTCTTCTGATCTGCCGATAGAACTTTTGGACAGTTTTCTGGCAAGTGGTCCGATGAACTCGGTGTCCGACTCTCGAAGTTCTGGCGTCATGGCCATGGCAAAGTCTGAAGACATGGTGGTCTGGTGGTCTGGAGGACTAGTGGTCTGGTTTTGGTGTGTCTAGTCTTGTGCTTATCTTCTTATCTAGCCTTCTTGTGTGATGTGCTTTGGTCTTGTCCTGTAGTATTCTTGTAGTCTTTTCTGGAATGCCCAAGACAATGGATGTGTCAAGCTCGGTGCTCTAGACAATTAGCAGAGATTGTAGGCGATGAGGTCGTGTGGTGGAAGCTTTAAGGGTTTAATGCGTTATGGCTTTGGCTTTGGGTCAGCTTAGGCTTTGGGCTAAAGGAGATGAATCCTAGTGGTTACGCTGGAGGCACACAATACCAAACATCCAATAGCAATCCTAGCCTCAATCCCTGGGGAGGCCTGCGATGCGATGCCTTTATATGACAAACAGGAGGGAAGCACCAAAAAGAAAAGCCAGAAAGCCCGGGAGAGACCAGAGAAAAAAAAGAAACGTTTTCCCTTTTGTGTTTTGTTTTTGCGCAATCTGCGTGCATGACGCTGCGTCGGCTTGCCGTTTTCTTTGCGCCAATTCGGCGGTGGCGCTGCCGGGGCAACACGCGCGAGGGTCTGGGTTTTTCGCACAAGATTTAGCACAACGGGGTCTGGGGTCTGGGAAGGTCTCCTGGTGGTGTCTGGGTGGTTCTGGGATGCTGGTGGGCTGGTAGGCTGTGGGAGGTGCCATTGGAGAGCCACTTGTCCCGACGTCTCGAAGTCTGCATGTCTACCGACCCATGGAGCCCCAGAATCACTACCCCGGCATATCCTCCCAATGGGTCCATGACCTAGTGACCCAATGACCCAATGAGGCCGGCCCATCAGTGGCTCTGTGGCCCAGCGCCGTGGCGATTGCCTGATTTCCCTGGTGCGAGACCCCTCGCATCCTGGAATTCCGAGGCGCGCGTGTGACTGTTGCTGAGTCCCGGGACTTGCGCTACTGCGCCCGAAACGGCAATTGCGAGGCGTGTGACACATAAACTGTCCTCGAGACGCGCGCCCGGAGTGTGTCCAGTCCCTGAGACCAGTCCCGGAGTCCTAGGGCCACCAGCCATATGCCAACGACTACGCCAACGCCATACGCCACTGAGAGATGTTACGGGATCTCCACTAGGAGTGTGTGATTGGCTGCTGGCAAACACGCCTACGGGCCATTGTGCACGCATTGTGCACGCACAGCCTGTTTAGTGGCTCTTTGACAGCCCCCAATTGGGAAACCTGTCCCCCCCGTCACCACCAACCAGCATACGACGAGGGCCTGGGCAAACCGCAACAGTCAGCAGCCCCGGGACTTTTTTTCTTCTCCGCGATGACATGACGTGCGCGAATGACTCTTTTGGCACATTCGGGCCAATCGCAATCCGGGGAAAAGTCCCGTGGTCTTACTGTGGCAATTGGCAGTGGGGCGATGCCGCTGGCGCTCTGGAACAAAGGCTAGTGTCATGTGCCTGACGTGGTGAGTCACATAAGCCTACGAACTACGTGCTGGGTGACCGGCCGATGGGTCTGGGGCCCCAGTCCGTGCAGGGTCCAGTCTGCCAGGCAGTGGTGTGTCGCTTTGAAATGCCTGCACTGTGAGAGGCTAAAATCCGGCGCAGTTTCGCCAATTGCCGGATGCGGAAATTGCGCGAGAAGCCGTTTTTTAACTTTCTTTTTGTGGGACTGGGCCTGGGACTGGCACTGGGGCTGGCGTTGGGAGCCTGGAATCCCTGGAATCCGGGGCGCGGGACTGGCGAACATGCAGACTCGCAGACCCGCGGACTCGCACATAATAAATATACTACACACACAATAACCCGGTGTTTATAATCGTGTGCAATTGAGGTTGGACAGACGTACGTGTAATAATGATCCCCATATCCGTAGCATCACCCACGTCTGGGTGCAATATCCAATGGGCAGAACGGCCTTAACCCCGTGGCTGTTAGTAGGATACAATTAGACCATGGGCCAGTCTCGGGCCTCGGTCTGGCCTGGCCTGAGCCTGGTCTTCACCTCCTCCTCCTCCTCCACCACCACCACCACCACTGCCTACCACAATGGCCGGTCCCCCACACCACCGCAACCCAACGCCCACGCAACGGTGTCTCAATTCTCGGCTCCATTCAACCAGTTTGGGGCCCACGATCGCCCGTTTGAGAACCTGTTGTGCTTCTCTGTTTCTGTGCTTCCCAATGAGGCTCCCCGGTTTAGTGGCTGCATTTGAGTCCCGTAATTGTGGCCCGTCGGCAGGTGTCACCGGCACAATGAGAGGACGACGCCCAACGGCCGGGGCGTTCGTTTCCACGCCCACGACTCTTCGCACCCACAACAATGCACTGATCGTTCGTTCCATCGTCGTACGTTGTGATGCTTTGCTTGATCCGTTTGTTTGCCGTTGTGTTTTGCGTCGGTATCAATCCGCTTGCGGCTCTTCTCAGACACCGGCGCAGGCAGAAGCACGGGAAAAGCCCAGCACCCGCACACCACCTCGTGCTGAAATATGCGCATCATGCTGGCGTTTACGCAGGGCGTCGCGGGGGCGTTGGCAGCCCAGAGTACAAGGTTCTGGAACCTAGGCAAGGGCCGTGGTATCACGCTCAATGGCACGCTATTATACCCCCACGCCCGTGTATTTGCAGTAGAGCCACTGTGGCCGTTGTTTACAGTGGGTGTTGTGGGTGTTGTGGGCCTTGGTGGGCCTAACACTACACAGAGATAATACCCACACCGTTAATACCGCAGGCGTTAGTACCCACCCAAGTACCACCACCCACAATTAATACCCTTGGTATTTATTAATACCACACTTACGACCCATAGCATCTATTACTACCGCCTCGACTAATGCCGCCACTAATGCCGCTATTAATACCCACCATAATACCATTATTAATACCCAAATTAATACCCACCGCTGCTACCCACACTTAATACCCACACTTAATACCCACACCACACTTAGTACCCACTGCGGCCTTTGCGCCAAGATTTTTCGCACGCCAGATAAACACACCGCTGCCGCACGACGCTCAGCCCAACGGTCGAGCCCTTCGCTTGCGGAGCGGACATTGTCAAAATCGGTACCTTTATGTCCCGTGTCGACTTATGGCCCGCGTGCCATCTGAGACGTTGTGCTTCTTTATGTCCCGGACTGCCCCACGCTCTTATCGCCCACAATTAACCACTCCATTATGTCCGTGTTGGCTGTGTGTGTGTGCATTCTTTCTTCGGTGTGCTGTGTATGCTCGTCGGCGCCAGCGTGGAGGCTTCGTGTGGGTATTAATTATTCCTAGGCCCATTCCTCGGGCCTACGCCACATTCCCAGACCCCAGTCCCATTCCCAGACCCCGACCCGCCATCCCTGCTCGCCCTCTCCTATCAGGAGATTGCCGAGCTTAGTCATCGTCGCGCAACCCGCGCTCATCGCAAATCTCGCCCTGCAACGGAAGAATTGCGCCAAACCTAAAACAGGCGGTGCTCTTCCGGACTTCCTTTTTTCGGCGCCTGCTTGACCGCGTTTCTTTTGCTGTTTTGGCGCGATCGCCTCAATCGCGCAAGGCCTCCATGCGGCGCGATAAGAAGCCAAGTCTACATCGCCCCACGGTCAAGACGACGGCTGGGAATCCTCGGTACGAGCATGAGATGTCGAGGTATCGAGATGAGAGGCTGTGATGGTGCGGCCATGGCCATGGCTATGGCAAGCGAGATGTCGCGATAGCGATAGAAATAGCGCTGGCATATTCAAAGACGTGCGGCTACGGCTCGTGGGTGGTGGCATGCGGTGGTGTCTGGCAATGTGCCATGCTTGCTCTTCTAGGAGGCCTGAAGGGGCTACCATGAGCCACTGGAGTCCACCCAAGGTTGCTGGAATGTTGTGGCAGTTGTCTAAGGTCGTGGTGCGTGGATTGTGCGGTGTGCGGTGTGCGGTGTGCGGGTGGTGTGTTGATGTGTTGGTGTGTGTGGGCCCTCGAGAGCCACGGGCATAGTGGTTGGCTCTTCGGTGGTGTCTTGGTGTAATTTGTAGTGTTCGGTGAATGAATATGAATGGTTCGGTGATTGGTTCGGTAAATGGTTCGCCATCATCGCTCCGGGTGACGGTTGGGTGCGTCAGGTGCCTGTTTGTTTGCTGGTGGTGGTCTTCTTTATGGCCATCGTCTTCTTGACCATTGTCTTCTTTAAATGATGGCTGGGTGGAGCTTTGATGGTTGGTGGCTGTTCCCTAATAGGACGGTGACGGCACTGGCGCGCGTTTCCTAAATGATCAATCTGCGTGTGGCTGAGAAAGCTTCTGGAACAACAATTGAAATGCTCTTGGGATGTTCAGAGTAATGTGGTAGTGAATCCAATGTGTGAGTAAGGAACAAGAAGGCTCTTATTGTATTATTCGAGTATTGTAGAAAATTCTGGCACAATTCAGAGGATGGGAGACACTGGCAGTGATGGTGGAGTAGCCAGAGCGAGACAGACTACGGTGCGTCCAAACTACCGTGATGCTCAAAGAAGAAATAGACATGTGTCGATGGTGGGTAGCTGTGCTCGGCAATCTATATGCGTTTTATAATTGAGAAATAGCAGATGTTCTGGTCACCAGAAAATGGCCAGGAGCTGAAAGTGTAGCAAAGGTCCCAAAACCGCACACCCTTCCGCCTCCTCCCCCCCCAAGTGAATATGGTGGGTGCTAGGAATAGCGGGCCTATAGAATCTCAAGTAGCCCTCTTTATTCAATAGAGTATTTAATCACCAGCCCATGAGTGGAGAAGTACTGTGGTAAATCAAAACCTTTCACTGTCAACACCCCGTCTCCCATATTACTGGTCTGTTGCGAATTGGAATGAGTGTCGGCAAATCCCCATATTGGTGCAATCAGTTGCATCCACTACAAAACAAAAGCATCTCGCCTCCTTATAGCCTTGAGCCCATAGCTTTTTTTTTCAAGTTTCTAAAAGAACAAGTCCTACCTTTTTCCTCCTGAAAGCCGACGACAGTGCTACAATTGCTCTCTATTTCTCTTAACTGGGTTTCACCGGGTCTCGCCCACGTTTGGGTGTGGGTCCCTTGATTTCTGGTATTCAATCACCAAACACACACACCGTCCCCTCATTCCACTCATACATGCACTCCTCTTCCCAAACATACAGTTAATATAACCACTAGTCCAACTTTGCTTCAAGAAAAGACCCTAAATGCTGTAAATGCGCTCTCTTTATTCGGTAACTACCCCGGGTTCTAACCCGTCCGTATTTAGGGATGCAACCAGCGCAATGTCCGTTCTCCAACCACAAAAAGGGCACATGACACACACTAAAATCGTCCATTAGACAGGCTCCAAATATCTAAATCAACTAGTCATCCCTTTACCCAAAAAAAGAGACCCCTAAAGGTTGAAACTTTGCTATAATCAATCCTTCTCTACACCCTAAAGTACCCCGGGTTCTCGCCCACATTTGGGGATGCGCTCCCCGGCCGGGGCAACTGCAATGGACCAACGGAACCTGACAGCTGTTTACGGCAGTGAGTCACAGCAGAGACAGCACACTGTACCGAAGCCAAAACTAAGATTTCCAAGCCTATGTTAACCCGAAACCTAAAGACGCTTCGTTTGCATCCTTGTTTCTGTGCTACTGCAAGGTTCTGGAGAAATGCTGCGGTTGTAAGTGTTCCTGCTCCGGGTCCCGGGCCCCCGGAAAAACCGGTAGCCCCCGGAAAAACTTGGGACGCATCTGGCCACGCAGAGTTCGAGGCTGCCGGAAAAACCTCGCACGGGTCACGAAGGTGGAACTGCCTTGACATAACAACTTGAAGCGGTCACTGCCCCTCTATTTATTTCCACCAGTCTGTGCAACCATTTGAGTCTCACACACACCCCAGAGATGTCAGCACTAGCCGTTAATCCCCAGCTGGTAACTCAGCTTGGTCCTCGGAGTTCTCTGGCCATGAAAAAGGCCACAACAAAGCGTTTCTCCATCAGTTTTTCCTCCTCTCATAGAGACTCAAATCAAAAGATGGGAACGACGGCTACAGTGGCTGCTGAGCTCACAACTACAAGCACAGTAAACCAGAAGAGCAAGCAGCAGGTTAGCAAGTTGAAACTGTTTGTTCATATGCTGAAGGATGGACCAACAAATACTGTTACCTCAGAAGATATCGACGGCCTGGATGATCCGTCTGCCGACGCACCCATGCCTCGTAAGAAGACACAATATGAACGGTTCCTAAAACATCAAGTGAGACAAGCACAGGTCAAGAAGTATAACGAGCTGGTACAGAGAGAGTCTCTGGAGGATATACATGAGAAACCAGGGAAAAGGGGGTTTATGAAGACTCGCCGCAACCGATCGGCTGACAAACTGGAGGCTTTACCTTCTAAGAAGGTACACTTCGTTGTTGATAACTCCGATATCTGAGACACGAACTAATACCCCCCCCACTCCAAATTCTTTATGTTGTATATGAAATGATTACCTGAACTACTTGAATGACCAGAACTGTTGCATGAACATTATATGAGGTAGTGGTATATAAGCTTCTTGTTTATAAGTGGGATATGCCAAAAAAGAGCCTATATCCCCAAACCTCTTTACGATGTATATGAAATGATTACTATTACATGAATTACCAAAACTATTGCATTATGAGCATTATATGAAGTAGTTTTATGTAAGACACACTTTACTTCTTCTGCTTCTGGGAAGTGGAGTTCTTTGGCAGTTCCTTCAAGAATGGAATGAACTCTGGTTCGCCTGGAATATACTTTCTCAAAACCTCTGGGATAACAAGACCCTCCTCGGTCTGGTAGTTTTCTAGGATACAGCACAACGCACGCTCGGTGGCACACAAGGTGGAGTTCAAACAGTGAACATACTTCTTTTCACGGTCGGTCATCTTCTTGATACCACATCTAATCTCCAGGTTTCTGGACTGGTAGTCGGTACAGTTAGAACACGAAACCAACTCCTTGTACTCCTGTTGGAATGGGAACCAAGCTTCTAAGTCGTACTTCTTGGCTGCAGCGTTGTTCAACTCACCAGAAACAATAGCAACAACTCTGTATGGCAAGCCAAGGGACTGATAGAACTCTTCAGAGAGGTTGATCATACGGTCAAACTCCTCCCACGATTTCTCTGGCTCGGTCAAACAGAACTGCTCAATCTTCTCGAAGGCATGGACACGGAAGATACCCCAAGCATCTTTACCGTGAGAACCAGCCTCTCTTCTGAAACAGGAGGAGTAACCGGCGTAACGGACTGGCAGCTGCTCAGCAGGACTCTCAAACCATTCACCAGCGTGGTAAGCAGAGATAGGCTGTTCAGAAGTAGCAATCAGATACTTCTCGTCGTCACCATCAATCACCTTGTAGAGTTCCTCATCGAACTGTGACAGTTGGGCGGTCTTGGCCATAACTTCCTTGTTCATCATTACTGGAGCCTGTAGAGGAGTGTAGCCACCTTTGGTGGCCAAAAAGTTAAGACCGTAGTTAATCAACGCCTGGTTCAACCACACACCGTAGTTTCTCAAGAAATAACCACGGTGGCCAACAATACGGACACCACGTTCTGGATCGTAGCCATCCAAACGTAGCAGGACCTCGTGGTGGGACAAAGCAGCATCTTTACCAGTAGCTGTGGCGACTTTGGCGACTTTCTCAACGCCCTCTGGCTTCCAGTCTCTAATCAAGGCGTTGTTATCCTCGTTGTCAGAAATTGGCACTGACTCATGCACAATGTTACCGATCTGGTTGACCTTAAACTTGACCTGCTGGTCAGACTCCTGCTCACTGATGATGAGCTTCTTCTTCTTCTCTGCAAGCTCGTCCTTCTGCTTGAGAAGCTCAGAGGCATCTTCCTTGGCCTTGAACTTAAGTCCAATCTCCTTTTGGATCTTGTTCTGCTCCTTGTTACAAGCATCCAGCTCGAATCTGATCTTGGTCCATTCCTTGTAGTCGGCGATGATCTCGTCAACGAGCTCAACGGAAGCGTAACGAGCCTTCTGTGACTTACGGATCGTTTCTGGGTTACCACCCTTATCCTCAATGAACTGTGTGATGTCTAACATTGTACCTGATAAGCCTCCAAGAAAGAATTATAACGCTTTGTAAGACTACAAGTCATGGTGAGCTTACTATGTCACATTACTCACCGGTGAAAAAAACCACGTACCCGGCATAACCGGTTGCGACGCGCGGGTGCACTTGTGCCCTTACTTATGCGCTGCTCGCTTAAAAGACACCCAAAACACTCCTTTTCCTTTCAAAAGATCCTTCTCTCGTGTTCCTATAACGTCTTGTTATCACTACAATCACCCACTCCCGTCAATTTGGGAGAATTGTGCTTGGCATTACCAAAAAGCGTACTCGTGTAGAGATCACGGGTCCGTGTAGCAAGGTGTCCGGGTGTGGTCTGACGACGTGCTTATCTCCGCTGAGCTACCAAAGCAGGTACTTCTTGTGGACTGATGGTCTAGTGGTTACGACGTCGCCTTTACACGGCGAAGGTCGCGGGTTCGAACCCCGTTCGGTTCATTTAAGAAATACTACTTTTTTATAACTTCAACCATGGTAAACGTGGGCTCCAATCGGAGGACTTTTTTTTATTTCGAATATGGGCTATCATAGTCCTCTACAAATGGAGTTCTGTCAATTGTAGTGTACTTTATACTATTGTTGTGCTGTCAAATAGTACTTTGTAGTGCTTCCCCGGAGGCATCTCATCGCGAGAGCTAAAAAAATTTTGGTGCCATAGGAAACGAAGGTACTACTAGTAGCTAAGGAGGAACGCCAACCACACCGCCAAAAGTGCATTTTCTAGGATTTATACATAATGGTGTTGAAGTCCACATATTCAGGTGATGTGGCTGTTTACCAGGTTTCAGGTACCAATGTATCGCGTTCTCTGCCTGATTGGATGGAGAAGAAGAGAAAGAGGTCATTGAAGAACGATCTCGACTACCAGACAAGAGTGGTTCTTCTACAAGACTTCGAGTTTGAGGAAGCTTCCAATAGGGTCAAGGTGACAGCAGATGGAAACTATGCGATGGCCACAGGAACTTATAAACCGCAAATACATGTTTATGAGTTTTCTCAGGCGGGTATTAAGTTCTCCAGACACACCGACGCAGAGAACGTTGACTTCACACTACTCTCCAACGATTGGACTAAGTCCGTTCATCTCCAAAACGACAGAAGTATACAGTTCCAGAACAAAGGAGGTCTCCACTATACCGCTAGAATTCCAAAGTTTGGAAGAAGTTTGGCTTATAACTCGGTCAACTGTGACCTCTACGTTGCAGCCAGTTGTAATGAAGTATACCGTTTGAACTTGGACCAGGGCCGTTTCCTCCAGTCTTTCACTCTCGACTCGGACAGAGGTGCAAACCATGTATCTGTGAACCCAGTACACGGCCTATTATCTGTTGGTCTCGAAGATGGTACAGTGGAGTTTTGGGACTCAAGGGCCAAATCCAGAGCTGCTAAACTCCAAGTGCCCATTCAGTATGATGAAACATTTGAAGTTACAACGACAGCGTTTAAATCTGATGGATTGGGCTTCGCCTGTGGTACATCTAATGGATACACTTACCTCTATGACCTGAGAAACTCCCAACCATCGATTGTTAAGGACCATGGCTTCGGTGAGAGTATCAAGAAGATAATCTACTTGAACGACGACAAGATTGCTGCTACTGACAAGAAGCTCGCTAAGATTTACAATGGTGATGGTTCACTCTATGCGTCTATGGAGCCATCGGTCGATATCAATGACCTCGAATGGGTACCAGACTCCGGAATGTTCTTCATGGCGAACGAAGGTATTGAAATGCACACTTACTATATTCCACAGTTGGGTCCAGCTCCAAGATGGGCTGCGCAATTGGAAGGTATTACTGATGAGCTTGAGGAGAAACCAACACAGAGTGTATACGAGAACTACAGATTCATCACAAAGGATGAAGTGATGAAGTTAAAGATTCAGCATTTGGTGGGTACTGCCTATCTGAAGAGTTACATGCACGGTTTCTTCCTCAAGACAGACCTCTACGACAAGTTCAACCTTGCTGCTAACCCAGATTCGTTCAAAGACCTTAGGGAAAGAGAGGTTAGAAAACGGATTGAAAAGGAGAGAGAGTCGAGAATCAGAACAACGGGTGCCATCCAGAATACTAAGATCAAGGTCAACAAAGAGCTTGCAGAGAAGATCTCTAAGAAGTCAGGTGCTGACACAGCAGAGCAGATTGTCAACGATGACCGTTTCGCTGAGATGTTCGAAAACCCAGACTTCCAGATCGATACGGAGTCCCATGATTACAAACAGCTTAACCCTGTTAGTGCGCCTGGTGGTGCTGACTCCAAACGTGCTAGAGCTCTGACTGCCGCTGAAGAGTCTGATGAAGAAAGACTGAACTCGAAACATGCTGCAGAGTCTGAAGATTCTGAAGAAGAAAGCTCAGACTCGGAGTCTGAGGAAGAGGAAGAGTCTGAAACTGAGGAGCAAGGCCAAGGGGAAATGGATAGACTACAGAAGATTAAGCACCAGAAACAGCTTGATTCCATTAAGAGAAGAGTGCTTGCAAATCAAGAGGCTGACCAGATGATTGAGGAGATGAAGATGAAAGTGTTCTCTAATGAGGCCGCTGCTACCAACGTCACTACGAAGGAGGAGTCTCTGGGCAAGAAGCTAAAGAAGCTGGAGAAAGAAGAACAGGAGCGCAAACAGCAGAGCAAGGACACTATTCTACACAAGAAGCCGCGTGGTGAGGCCGAGCTTACTTTCATACCTAAGAGTGTGGAAAAGAAGCCAAAGAAGAAGAGTGTCAAGTTTGATGAAGAGCTGTCAGACTCAGAGTCTGAGCAGAAGCATGGAAGAACTAGACAACGGTTCGAGGGGAGAAGAAGAGCATCGAAAAACGCATTCCGTGGTATGTAATTTGTTTGTGTGGTATAATTGAAGTAGAGTTGATACGCTAAGAGTAATAGAACTAGTATAAAAAATAACATAGAGCTCGGGGAACCCAAGTGAGCAAACTGGATATAGCAGACCTAGTAATGGTAAACATGTACGTCTAAAACTGAATCTTGCAGTATGCCACTACTGTTGGTCTTCTGATGCAACAGTTGAATAACAAGTCAATACTGCTACGGATACACGTAGTATTAGATAGCTTGATATGCACCCATGTGGGCAGCTTGGAGTATAGGAGGTCTACAGAGGGTGAAGAAGGTCAGGAAGAAATATCTGTGGTGGTATGTAAATACCAGCACAGTTTCTTCTAATATTATTTGAGTAGTGAGTTAACACGTCTACCAGCACTTACTTGAATTAAAGCATGGGGCTTGATAAGATAAGCACTGATGTGGGTAGTTAGCAGACACACCCACAGACTGTGAAGAAGGCCAAGAAAAGAGCGACTGTGTTTCTTATGGTGTAATTGAAAAAGAAGTTAATACAACTCTCAGCGTTCAGCTTTCAGCTCTCAACTCTCCTCTGTCGACTCTCAACTCTCAACAATGAACCGCATATGGATAGCCAAGAACAGAAAGGCCTACGGCATTAGGAGAGACATGATCGTCTTCTCTGGTATCTAATTACCCCTCATAGTTCTAGCAAACAACTCATGAATAGTGAATACAACTGCCACCGCCATCGGCCCTTGACTCCCGACTACGAGCCCTGGTATCAAAACATCCGGCTTTATCTACGGCTTATGACGATTGCAGATGCTAGATTCGGTATCTGACTAGAGAGGCCACAGCACCAGTGCACCGCAGAATGCACGCTGACTAAGTGGTAAAAGGGACCCAAAAAAGCCATTTTTTCCTACAATCATCCCACAGCTCCTAATGCAACTCACAGCCACTAGACAGCTACCATATGACCCCCTTCTAGCCCAATTGGCGCCCTTTCCCCTAAATCACACGTCGCTGGTGCTCCGTAGATAACGGCCTGGGACGGGTAATTGTGGTGTTCGGGTGTTCTCCAACTGAATTTTCGCGAATCCGCGATTCCGCTTATCAGAAAAGTTGAGGGAGCTTGTGCGGAGGGAAAAGCTCAGATACCGCCAGCTTAGCAGGGAGCCACACCTCAAGAGCAAAGGCCCACACAGTGCCACCACACAACGCCCAAACCACTCGAAAAGTACACAGCCACCACGGAATCAACCGTAGAAACCAACACACCACCCCCTGCTGCCTCTTCCGGGACCTCAACAGCCCACTGGCTACTCGCTAAGCAACTACACCGCGGCAGGTCCTTCGCAGCGGCTAGCAACGCCCCACAAACGTTGAGGCCCTCCAAGAAACAGAACACGCCTCCCAAGGCGGTTTCCTATAAGCCCAAGGACATGGCGAACCGCAGCCGGACGTCCTTCTCCAAGACACAGAAGAGTTCTGGCGAGGTTTCGAAGTCACCGCCCTCTAAGAGTAAGTATGGCGCGCGTACCCACTGGGACGTCTAGCCGCCCACTGGAGACCTCTGGAGCCAAGACTGGACCACTAACACCTCTTATAAGACCTAGCACACGTCCCCTGTAAGTTCTTCAAGCAGGGAGCGTGTCAGGCTGGCAACTCGTGTCCTTTCTCCCACCATACGGATGCCAGTGCGGAAACAGCACCTTGTAAGTACTTCCAGAAAGGCAACTGCAAATTCGGAGCCAAGTGTGCCTTGGCCCATATTCTGCCTGATGGCCGCCGTGTCAACCCCAAGACTCTAGCCCAGGTGTACCAGAACCATAACGTACTAAATGGCGGGTCTTCTGGTGGCCATATGGTTGTTGGCGATGCCCAGTCTGTCCATGGCACTTCCATCGGCGCTGGTGTTGTGGGAACAGCTTCCTCAACTGCACAGATGGGGTCTTCTCCAGCATCTGCTACTCCTCTGAAGATCATCAACACCTCTGTAGGTACTCATTCCAATGGGTTCTTTGGAACACGAGCTGCTACTGCTCCTCAGTCTCCTACACATAGTCAGCTTCAGCAGGTTCTATCTCCGTCGTCTTCTTACCACAACAACAATGGCACTAGTTTCGGTTTCACCGAGACGTCTGTGTCTTCCTTTGGAGCATTTACGTCACAGCTGGGGTCTCTTCATGGACATACAAACGGATTCCACCACTCGGAAACTAATTCAGTGTCGCCTTCACATCCACGGACATATTCATCCACTGAGATGTCACCTTTCGGTAACACAAGCTCTATATGGAGCAACTCTGCTGAGCCATCGTCGTACCAGAAAAGCCTCTACTACAGAAGCGTGTCTCATTCTGCTGCCGTGAGACCAACAGCGTACCAGACGCCTGTTCAGTCGGCTGCAGTGCTTAATGAGAATGCAATCATAGACGATGACGAGGACAACGACGATGGCGGCATGTTTGAAGAGGACTTTGTCCCATCTTCGTTATCGGACCTGCTAACGCCTCAGGAACTACAAAGACGTGGGTCCAGATCGTCAGTGAGCCGTCCTGTTGGAATGTCGCAGATCAAGCCTAATAGTATAGTGTGGGGAAGCCACCACACAAGCACAGAGGCCATTGTTGATCCGGAAGAGAACGAAATGCAGTTCAAAATGGACGAAGAGTTCTACGATGGCAATTCGGCTACACGGCTGGCGAGTGTTATGACTGGGTTGGACTTAAACGGGCTCCAGATCTGAAATGGTGAAGGAGAGGGAGCATTTACATGGTTTTTTTAATACCGTGGAGCGATTGGGTTCTCCATCTTCAAAAAGGGAAAAGGGCATGAAAAAAGGCTTCGAAAAGTTTTGTCGTGAACGCAGGGCCGTTCCAAGCAAAAAAAAAGGAAGGAACATACAATTATGTTTAGATGTTATAATATCGATTCATTTACTTATTGCAACAATACATGTCGAAAACGGAAATATTGTATTTATTGGGTTTAGGTGTTATAACACGGTTTGTTTATTGCAGCGGAAAATGATGTGTTAATTTAATTATAAGAAGATTCTTTTAAGTTCTTTTATTTATTATTGTAGCAACCAATGTATATGGAGAATAGAAAAGAATAATAAACGACTTCTCGAATTCAGATGTTGTATTATTCTTTTATTTACTTATTTCAACTGTTTACTTTGGAGCTGAATCTGTTCTAATTATGTTTTGGTATGATAATATTACTTCATTCACAAATATTACTACAATCAGTTGATCGAATATATGAATATATATGATGAACGGAAACAATTTGAATTATGTTTAGATGTTATCATGTTATCTCATTCACAAATTGCACCAAAAAAAGTCGAAAATAAAGATCAATTCTATGAATTATGTTGAGATTTAATGGTATCGTTTACTTATTACAACAATGTCGAAAACGGAAATAAATTGTATTAAGCCTTATGGTCCAACGTAATATACAAGGAAAAGTCATGACAAGGAGATATGATGCAAAAACACAAAGAAAAAAACAGAGATACATGCAAAGCTCGTAAAACAGTAAACGCCAATCAACGACGGTCCGTCTTACCAGACCCACGCTTACCACTGAACAAGTGTTTTGGTAAGGATGCTGTTGAGTGACGATCACCTTCACCCTGTCTGGCTTGTCTGTTACGCTCACGTCTCTGGATCTTGGCCAGTCTGTCAGCCTTGGATCTGAGAGATCCATCAGCAACACCGTCGTTCAAACGGTCAGACTTGTAAGCTGGCTGTTTCTTGTGGGAAGCAACAGACATCTCCTCATAGACAACATCCGCACCGGTATCCTGATATCTCTGTGCAAGCTTATCCTGTTTCTTAGCTTGGAGCGTCGATGTATCGTGTCCAAGTGACTCCAAATGGGTTTCCATTTCGGCAAACGACTTGGTGAGTTTGGAGCGTGGCATAGTTCCACCATTCTTCAAGGCTTTTCTGTTTCTGGCAGCGTTGATCATTTTCTGCTGCTTCTCTCTGATCCACTGAGCCTTCTCGTGGATATCTTCAGCTTCTTCGTCCTCAATCTCGGAATCAGAATCGTAGAATCCTTCCTGTTCAAGTCTCTCTTCCTCTTCTTCCAACGCCTGTAACTTAGCAGCGATATCTGGGTCAAGGAAGTCATAAACATTCTTACCTTCAAGCAATTCTGGCATCTTATCGCTCTTCCACTCATCGTCCTCTAGGATGTACTTATCGTGCAAATCAATGTTGAAAACACCAGCGCCTCCGTTCTCCGCCTCAATGTCACGAGCCAGTTTTCTTCTGTTTGGATCCATCTTGTCATACTTCTCCAATGTCTTGACACCTTCTGGGATGTAGGCTTCTCTCTTGATATCGTCTCTTGGAGCAGGCTTGGAAACATGGATCTTATTCAAGACATTGTTAACGCGAGCAGAGCCCTTCAACTTCTGCTCAATTCTCGAAGCAAGCAGTTTCTCACACGCCTTGTTTCTAACATTCATCACATTGTCCTCCTCATGACACGAAGCTTGCATGATCTCGACACCAGGGTGCTTGGTTAGAGATTCAAGAAGCTGCTGGCGTTCCGGATCAAGGTCCTCTGGCTTAAGAATATCGGTCTTGTTGATCACAACGAGAACTGACTTGTTAGCAAACAGAGGCTTAATGGAGTGGAAAAGTTTGACCTGGGCCTCGATGGAGAAACCACACTGTTCAGAAATATCCATGAAGTAGAGGACAGTAGAACGCAAGTGTGCAATAGCATAGATGGACTGCATTTCGATATTGTTCATCTCCTCGGTTGGTCTGTCCAAGATACCTGGAGTATCGATGGCCTGGAATCTCAAGTACTTGTAGTCGAAGTGACCCACATAGAGCGACTTGGTGGTAAAGGCATACGGTTGAACCTCAACGTCAGCCTTGGTGATACACCGAAGGAAAGACGACTTACCAACGTTCGGGTATCCACAGATTAAAAGAGTTCTGGTATTTGGGTCGATCGATGGAAGACGGCCTAAATGCTGTCTCACCTGTTCCAAGTACGCGAGTGGGTCCTTTAGTTTCTTGACGATGGTAGCCATTCTACCAAGAGCAGCTTTCTTGAGCTGCTTACACTGGAACAGCGACTGACCAAACTTAAGCAGGCGAACATAGTCACGAGAAACTTGCTCAATGAGGGACTTTGCCCTGGAAACAGCAGCAAGCGACACTTTGTAATGGTTCTTCTCATAAAGAGTATCCATGAGGTCTCTGTGGAATGGGTGTACGTCATCGATCTTTGGGAACCCCGAAATGAGGTCTGAGAACTTCTCTTCAAAACCCTCTGCTGTGAACTTGACCTTTCTCATATAGAATGCTCTGATTCTCTGGATCTTGAACCCCGGCCGGATCACCGTTGGCGTCTTACGCTGTGTGCGGTTCAGCACAATGTCCAGCAAGTCATTGCTGTTTGGAACCGTCGGGATGTCCTTCCACGTAAGCTGCATTTCGTCTGTTACGAGTGCTCGTAGTGTTCACTGTTATTTGTACCGCTGAAGCGTTGGTATTTCCGGTTGGGTTTCTATGGGCCTTTGTAGATGCTTCTATAAAAATTTTTTGAGGCCGCGTAGAAAAAAGTAAAAAAAATGAGAAGGGCATCGCTTATGTAATACTTTATATAATCACAATTATGTAGGATCTCGATATTGTATCTTACATAAGACCTTACATAAGCTTGTTGGCGTTACATACGGCTGGGCGTTCAGCAACGGGAATAGGCGGGCGGGAGCACCGATTAGGGTAAGATTTCCGTTCATGGGACGTCTGGCACTATTTGATTGGAATCATTTAGAAATAACAAGATTAATTTGCTCCACTTATATATTGATTGAATTAAAAATAAATTCACGAAAGAGCAAATAACTGTCAATAAAATAGATGATGAGTATTCTATGTACACCATGGAATCTAACGGTTCGAATGTGAATGAATGCACAGCAGTCTAAAACGTCGTGAGATTACAGTTTTGAATTTATTCAAATATTCCCAAAGTTTATCACAATCATCTTTATCTAATCGATATACTATTGGGAATATCGCATGCTTCCAGAATAACTCAAAATAACGGAAATGGTTTTGTCGTCTGCTCTTTGATAAAGATGAAATAGAACTATAAAAACAGAATCAGAATAAATAGAGAAACCATCGTTGATAGTTCGAAAAGAATAGGATTAAACATCGTATTTTTCTTGAATCTAATAAGTATTTAATAATTTTGAGTTCTTTTTACTATAATGTCTCTCGACTATACTTAAATTGTTTTCGCCTCCATTGAAAGCTACTAGTTGTAGAGTCTTCCATATAAGGAGGTTCTACAACAAGATCCTAGAAATATTTAATTAAAGAGCATTTACCAGATTATTTGACCTTGAATATAAATTCTTGAATTAATTGGAATATTTGTGTATAGTATGTTGTCTAATAGTATAGATAATTGAATTAGGTAACATACGTAAGAACACTTGGCATCTAGGTTGTAATTTTAAAAATGTACTTCCTCTTTTCCAGTATTAACTCATCCCACCATTAGCACAAAACAAATCACACAAAGTCCAAATTTGAGAACATCCATCTTTGAAGAATATATTATAAATATAAATATTAAAAAACAATAATGTTTAATTGCATTTCAGTTTAGTTTGCTCCTAGAGATAAATGTTTTACTTTGATTTCGTCGACGGAAGTCTTAACCTAATTGGGGTTCCCATTTTTGTATGACCCCATGCCTTTATATTTCCTAAGTCAATTGATGTAGGCAAGGGAAAACAACGACTTATAGAAGATTCCAAACAGGATCTATCCTGACCAGGAAAATATTAGTCAATGCCACTTTATAGAGGCTTGCAGAGCCCATTCTATGATGTGGGGGACGAACGAGCTTCGGTAATGGTACGACCTCTAAGATAATGGAGCAAAGCCGTCATTTGAGTCGAGAAATCATACCTATACTTAGAGACAAGGGTGCCAGAAACTGAAAATAGTACGGCTCGGTATCACTTCGGATTAACCCAATCCGCCGTATCCTCATATTCTTAGCGAGACGGAAGGAGATGGCGCAACTTGGAATAGGAAGGGGGCGGAGACCGATTATTTTGGGGTGCCAAAATCAGTGGAAGGGCTTACATTCTTCTTTGGTTGAACACAAGATGAGATAACCGTGGGCTTGGAGAATTAAGAACATGGTTGACACACTAAAAACAATATCACCCAATCAGGGGTATACGGGCATAGACGGATGTGTCACTAGCAAAAACAGTCTTAGAGATATCGAGAGCTATACAGGATAGTGTGTGTTTGTAATAGGATGAAAGAAGAAGAATCAGAAATGGAAGGAACAAAAAACAAAGGACCAAAGGAGAAGATTGAGAAAACGAATAAGCACGGTTGTTTTTTTGGAAAGTTAATTGCAAAGTCGTTCGAGGCCGCGCAACCAAACAGGTGCTTTAGGCCAATCTTCCAACTTAAACAATTATCACGCAAAGAAAGAAACAAGACCTTCTGCCCCACTTCATATAATAATTCTCCATTTGAACAGATTTGTATGATAGTGCCCCTTTTAAAAGCATTTATAGTGCCATCTCAAGATCTATAAATATGGGGTGTTTGGTCCTACATCAGGTCTTTGAAAACAGTTCATAATCCTTAGTGATTGTTTGTTTGACCCTACTTGAAACCTAAATACTCAATTAACTTGAAAATGTCTAAAGTTGCTCTTGTCACTGGTGCTGCTAGAGGTATTGGTAAAGCCATTGCTGTGCAGCTTGCGCGTGATGGTTACCTTGTTGCAATCACAGACTTGGCTAATATGAGAGCCGAGGCATTGGAAACCGTGGAAGAGATCAATAAGCTGACCAAGTCCGTCTTCATTGAGGCCGACTCGGGTAAGAGAGAAGACATTTTCAATGCTGTGAGCCAAACCCACAAGCTTCTAGGTGGATTCGACACCATTGTGAGCAATGCCGGAATTTGCCAGGTCAAGCCACTCGCCGAGGTCACCGAGAACGAGTTCACCACATTGAACGATATTAATGTTGGTGGTGTCTTATGGGGTATTCAGGCTTCTGCTGAGAAGTTCCAAGAGCTTGGACACGGTGGTAAGATCATCAATGCTTCATCTATTGTTGCCCACAATGCTAGCGGCTTGCTTGGTGTTTACTCTGCTTCCAAGTGGGCTGTCAGAGGTATGACGCAAGCTGCTGCTAAGGAACTTGCTTCAAAAAAGATAACAGTGAACGCCTTCTGTCCTGGTATTGTTTTAACTCCAATGTTTGACATGATTGATGAAAAATTGGGCGAGTACAATGGTGTTCCAAAGGGCGAAAGTGTTAAGAAGATTTGTGAAGGCATTGCACTTGGTCGTGGATCAGAACCACAAGATTCGGCCAACTTAGTTTCTTTCTTGGCCTCTGAGAAAGCGGACTATATCACTGGTCAGTCCATTGTTTGTGACGGTGGTTACGTCTTTACCTAGATAGGGAAACACTTATGGACCTGTATTGATTTCGAATACAAACTAGTCTTTCAAGCAAAGGTAGAACCATATCTGATCAAAAATAATACTTCCTAAAGCGATAGATCGTCAAAAATATAATCAGACGATATATAATCAAATGATATATCATAAAGTAATGCTATTAGAGAAAGAGCACATGAAGCCCTGTACAGTAAGAGTAGAAAAGAGTAGCCCAAATGAGCACATATATATCGAACAGCTGAAGTCAACAACTTTGGCTCCTCGATCACAGGAAGAAACCGAGTACTCTTCTATAGTCCGACAAACTACTATTTCTAAAAGTAAGAGCAAGATCTCTTGATAAAGTGGACGGAAACATAAAAGGCCTGTAGCCTAATCGGTGTTCTCGTCACTGTCTCACTACATAATAACTTACATAAGCGATGAGGTTACCCGGCACGTGATTTCTTTTTTCTCAGCCGGCGCACGCTTATGTAAGCGCCCCTGAGAGTGGCATCAATTGAACGGCTCTAAAATGCAGATTCAATTGAGGCGGAATAATGCCGAAGTAGTGGCATAAAAGCGTGCTAAAATCCTGCTGCAGAGGTTTCCACGATGGAAATGGACTCGGTCAAGGATACTGACACCGTTCCCGAGGATTTTGTCACGACCGTCGTCTCTGTCCAGTCGAGTTCTGTTGCCAAAATGACCCAGAACGTCTCCATCACTACTTCATGCACCACCCATGAAATTGACGTGGACTGCCATAACAGTAAGCTTCCTGTTGTCAAGGTGTTAGGAACCGGTGGAACCATCGCTGCAAAGACCTCTTCAAACCTCCAGACTTGTGGCTACGATGTGGACCTTACGATTGAAGACCTCATCCTCTCAGTCCCTGGCCTATCCCAGATTGCGCACTTGAAATACCAACAGATTGTGAACCTGGACTCCAAAGAGCTTAATGCTACCCACCTTCTTCTTGTCCACCGCGAGATCAAGAGATCTTACGAGGAGGATGGCGTCAGACGGTTTGTGATTACCCACGGAACCGACTCCCTAGAAGAGACTGCGTTCTTCCTCGACCTCACGATCAACTATCCAGATATCATCCTTGTCATAACCGGTTCGATGCGTCCTTCTTCGTCGATCTCTGCTGACGGAACTTTTAACCTGTACCAGGCTGTTGCAGTTGCTGCTTCCAACGAATCCGTAGGCAGAGGTGTTCTTGTAGTGCTGAATGACTCCATTGGCTCCGGCTTCTACATCACAAAGTCCAACGCCAACACTCTTGATACTTTCAAGTCGATCGGTCAGGGATACCTGGGCCAGTTTGTGTACGGGAATGTGAACTACTTCTATCCAAGAGCTCGTCCATGTAATCTTCACATCGACGTTGACTCCACAAAACTTACACAGAAACTCCAGTTCTCGTCAGACCCAGTGGGTGTGAAGAGACGCTACGAGCTTCCAGAAGTTGTCATCTTCTACAACTCTCAGGGATTCAACCCTAAGCTCATTGAGCTCGCTGTTGAACAGATGGATGCTAAGGCCATAGTTCTTGCGACTTCTGGTGCTGGCTCTCTTAGTGATGAGACTAACGAGGTGTTGAACTATGTCTGGCAGAAGTACCAGATCCCAGTTGTGTACTCCAAGAGATCCCAGGATGGCTGTGTTACCAGTGCAAATTTGCCAAAGGTGAACAATGGTAAGCCATTTGTGGGAGCTATTGCTGGTGGATACTTGAATCCACAAAAGTGCCGGATCTTGCTCCAGCTGGCTCTCCACAGAGGCTTCACCATTGATGAAATCAAGAAATCCTTCTCCTACGAGGGTATCTACGGTGGTGGGTTTTAAGTAGTGCTAATTTAATGTTACATATTCCATAATGAATCATGAGTTGTAGTAAAAAGCGTATTGGTTGTATAGAAGCGAGTTTTTAAAAACTTTTAGTAGCCACGGGAAACACAGTCTAGTTAGGCTGTTACCCTAAGTGCGACCTCTTTAATAGCCATCAGAGAACCATGAGATCACAGTAGAAGAGGTAGTTGAGTATCGGTATCCTGAGTATTCAGCTCTCTTTTTAAATCCTTTTCTTAGTTCTGTTTTGTTCTTAAGAGTCTGTATCGTTTTCTTTGATCACAATAAATGAGAAGTGATTGTGATAGAAACAATGGAGTATATCATTGCAAGAGGAAGTACAGATTATATTGTCATTGAAAGAGAAAAAATAACACGTAACACACCATTGAAAGAGAAAAGGAAAATATAGAACCTATGGTCATTGCCACAGAAAGCATGTAACATATCACCGTTGAAATACGAAACGGAAAAAGGTTAGCAGACTTCAAACCAGACACATAAACATCAAGTTTTGTCTAGTTCTTGTTGCCAGTTCACTCTATCATCATATATCTGCATCTCCCAACTGTCTCCATCATCTACCATCAAAACCCTCAATCTTCCCCAGAACATTGACTATAGCAACCTCGGTTGTAGCTAGCAAGCTGGTAGCACCAGCAGCATTCTTCAACGAGCTCCTTACTGTGTTGAGCGGATCGATGATCCCAGCCGCATACATGTCAACAACCTCACCACTGGTGGCATCAACACCCATGGCAAAGTCCTTCTGGATCTTTTCCTTGAAATGAGCACTCTCAAGACCCGAGTTCTGTAGAATGCGATCAAATGGAGCAGATAAGGCTTTCTTGACGATACCCACACCAAGTCTCTCATCAAAGCTCATGGAGCTAGTATCGAAGGACTCCAAGGATTCCACGCCCTTGAGAAGAGCAATACCACCCCCTGGAACAATACCGTTCTTCAATGCTGCATATGTGGCGTTCAAAGCATCGTCTAGTCTGTCTTTCTTTTCCTTGACTTCCAGCTGAGAAACACCTCCCACCTTAACAACAGCAGCACCTGTAGTCAGTTTTGCCATTCGTTCCTTCAGCTGGTCCTTCTCACCAACACTCAGGGTTGTGTCGTTCTCCAGTCTCGCACGGATCTCCTCAACTCTTCCAGAAACAGCTTGCTCAGACCCTGAGCCTCCCACAATCGTCGTCTCTGCTGATGAGATGCTCACAGACGACGCTGAGCCGAAAACATGTTTCGTAGCAGTGCTGGCCACAAGTCCCAACTCAGGATCAATGACCGTTGCAGCTGTGATAGCCTCAATATCACGTAGGTAGTCGCTCTTAGTATCACCGAATCCTGGAGCACGCACACAGACGACCTCGACCTGGTGTCTGAGCCTATTCAGCAGTGCTATGGCCAGAGCATCACCTTCAAACGCTTCTGCAATGATGACCAGTGGTCTTTGGGCCCTCTGGGCATGCGATAGTGCTGGAAGAACGTGTTCTGAGCGGCGTAGATTGCCACTGTGAAGCATAATGAGTGGGTTCTCCAGCTGGACAATAGCTTTGGGGTTGTGTAGATCACCAAACTGCGTGTTCACAAAGGTCTCATTGAAACGGAATCCTTTCTTGACCTCCACCGTATCCTCAACAGTGTTCCCTTTCTCCACGGTGATGATTCCATCAACACCCACTTCCTCTACTGCAGTCGCTATGAGCGATCCCAGATGAGCGTCGCCATTACAGGATACACCGGCAATCTGCTTAAGTTCATCACTGCCAGTGATGGTCTTTCTATGAGCTTCTAGGAACCCAACAGCGCACTCAACGCCCTTCTGCACGCCTTTTCTGATCCCATTCGCATCCGAGCCAGTACTGACCTTCTTTATGGCTTCTGATAGGATCGCATGGGCCAGAACCGCAGTCGTAGTAGTTCCATCACCACACTCCGCATTGGCCTTACGGGTGACATCTCTGAGCAACTGGACCCCCAGCTGCTCAAATGGGTCCGCCATAACAACCTCCTCCGCTATGGAAGCCCCATCCTTGGTGATTCGAGGTGCGTTGTACTTCTGCTCCATCAGCACATGGCGGCCCTTAGGGCCCAGCGAGACCGCCACAGCACTACACAGCTGTGATGCTCCACGTAGCACTGCGAGCCGAGCACTATTCCCAAACAGAATCTCATTGTGTACAGTCTTGATGGTCCGGATAAACTGCCTCTTAGCGGGTGTTCTAAGCATTGTCGCCGATTTCTGGCCCCTATGGCCCGCTCCAGTGCTCATCGCCCTTCCCCGGGATCCTTTTCTCGAGGTCTCGGAGCGGTGATCGGTCCCGGCGTGCGCGTACCACGGTGTCCGGGTGTATGGTGTCCGGGTTTCGGTGTCCGGGTGTTTCATCATGATGTCCGGATGTTTCTTTTCGCCAATTGGCGCTCCCATGCCCAATCCGGTAACGCCCGACCGCACGGTTAACGGCCCCCGCTGCGGTTGCGGCAGAATGGCGGTTCGGACCACATGGCTGTTGGATTTGAGATGGCAGGAAAACCAAGCGGAGAAGCCCTTTTAAATCAGCCAGGGAATCCCAGCGACAAAAGGAGAAAAAAGGAAAAGGAACCGGAAGACGAGAAGAGAGGGCTAAAGGGAGGAGTTTTCTGAAGGGAGAAATGGCCATGGACCTCGATAAGGACATCACGACACTTCTGGAGTCGCTCTCCCAGGGCCACTCGAACCAATCTCCGAAGAGTCCGCACGCCTTAGCGGACCTTGCAAAGGACGAGATCACCAGTCATCAGGTCCATCAGATGTACTCAGCGATGGCCTTCAAGCGGCTTCCAGATACTAAGAGGGTGAAGAACCTCTCGTGGCGACTGTCTTCACTTAACTCCAGCACAAAGGCCCAAAGAAGGGCCACTGTTGCTCGAGTGGCGAAGAGCGAGACGAAACGTTGCTTATCGCTATCAGACGTGAGTCAACATAGGCTCTCGCGCAGTGGTAGGAAGGGCAATAACCACGATACCAATAACCATCACAATATCAGCTGCCACAATAAGAGTGACAGCTACAGTGACAGCAAGAGCAACAGCTTCGGCAGTTATAAGAACAACTACAACAATCCGGGCTCCACCAGGCCACCGGCCATGGAGAAGCCACTGGATCCTTCGTGCGACCCCATCAACGATGAGTTCGACTACGTCACCCATATCAAGAGGATATCCCAGGAGGAATTCCATGAGGACAGAGGCATTGGCTCTAAACACTCGCCGGCCTCATCCCATCGTTCCCAGCTGCCACCATCGTTCTCTAAGACCCAAAACCGCACCAAGCTTACTACGGCCGCTTTTCCAAACAGTAACCAGTCTCTGCTGACGACATCGTTCCCAAATCCTCAGGGGAACCTGCTGGACAACTCGACTAGTACCAACTCTACTAAACCCATCTCGTGTTCCAACTGCTCAACTACTTCGACTCCTCTGTGGAGACGGTCCTCCAACGGCGATATTCTGTGTAATGCGTGTGGTTTGTTCTACAAACTTCATGGGGTCATCAGACCCATCACGAAGAAGCCGTCTTCGGTAGCTGACACCGTGTTCCCAGCGAACCAGGCTCCACCGGAGACTATGGGCCGGGCCATGGGCCAGACAATGAGCCAGACAATGAGCCAAACAATGAGCCAGACAATGAGTCGGTCCAGCAGCCAGGCCACCAGTCAGACCACCAACCAAGCGATGGGCCAAACCTTAGGCCAAACCATTCGCCATGCCACCCAATCGACACAGACAATGTTCCCAACCCACATCAACAACACCCTCCACCTCTCGCCGAACGACCTGCAAAGCACACATCTCGATTCCCACTTCGTGAACACATCAAACTCGGTGTCTTCTATCTCAGAGCCAGACCAGCTTGCGGTAGACGAGTTCCTGGACTTCAAGATGGAAGTGGACCACCACAAGAACACGTCTGCCCTCGATATGGAATACACCAACTACAACTCCAACTTCAGCGTCAACATGATGACTGGAGGATACATCCATGCGCCGTTAAGCGAGGACGTCGATATGTTCAAGGATGAATTTGACTGGCTCAAGATGGGTTTGTAATTCATGCTACGAGTACTAGGAACTTGTCGTTTCCATTATTATGTTGATGTCCACCATATCTAGCTAACTTATATTCCTCCTGTTTCTTTTTCTTTGGCCTTTTCAGTTTCTTCTTCATGTCTGGGTATTTGGGTGTTTATTAAAGGTTGTTTTTCATTTATTTTGTCGTTTTGACTCCATCTACAACCATCTTTGCCAATGGCCTCTTTGGTTTGGCTTCTCTTTTATTTCGGTGCATTCTCTTCGCCCGTATCGGTAGCCCGCTATCAGGCTCAAGAGGCTTGTTCTAGAAGCTTTACCTGGATTCGGTTGTGGATTCATTATATTCGGATTTATACACTTTTTTTTAGTCTCAGTCTAAGCTCGTAGCTGCCTTTTTGTGTAACATTAGCCTATGTTACTTTTGTGTTACCGTACACTGGATAACGCCCTGTTTAGGCCCTGTGCGCATAGCACTTCAAGTTTAGTCTCCCCCACAAAGCACGCCATTTGGCGAAAACTCTCCTTGGAATACAACCCTTTTGGCCTTGTGGGGCATCTTGTTGTCGAGCCCGAGTCGCCCGTTGTTACGCCGAGAAGGTGGAGTTCCACAAGCGGCGATCATTCCTGGCTCGCGCCTTACGGTCTCACAGACATGACCATTACTGTAGCATTCTCCACTTTCTTCGTATACTGTTTGGTGTGTTCCCGGTTACGCCCGTAGCTCGCATTCGAATACAAGCGATGAAGCTAGAATTGGGTCTTTGTTGTGTTGACACTGTTGGTTTTGGTGTCGTAGGGGCTCTGCAAGATCCTCCAATACCGGGACACTTTTAGCGTTTATGAACCCACAAATGTGCCTTACGGAATTATGTATTAAGAGCTGCACCCCTAGCAACTCCGATCGGACTTGCAACCACTCCATGTTGATCAACCATACTGATACGGGAATGGGCATATAAGAATATATCCAAGACTGTTGCTCCTGCAGCTGGTAGAACAGGGAAACAAAGAAGAAAAGAACCAGAAACCAGAAACCGTCGTTATAAACCTGGACCTCGTTAAATAAAAATAAACAGAAGAATCATAAGACATCAGAACTCTTGTAGATGAAACTAAATACTAGATCAAAAAAACATCGTAGTTTTATAATGTCTCGTTGAGTTCACTTCTTACCCAAAGCACCATACTTGTTCCTTTTCTTTTCCTTGTAAGCAGCTGTCATGGCAGCAGTATTCAGTGGTTTGGTTTCGGCTTCGTCATTATTCAGACTTCCAAACGATGTCTCAGCTGTCGTTGGTGCCCTTTGGCCATTAGTGCCTATCCGGTTAGCCATTAGTTCATTGGAAGAGTTGGAGTTAGAGGTAACATACGAGTTATCATTAAGCTCTTCTAACGAGCTATTGGGAGATGGTTTTTTTGGTTTTTGAAACTGTGGATTTGGTTTCATATTTGACGAATATCCGTTTCCATTAACTGAACTCCCAGTTGGAGCAGACGATGACATCATTGGCTGTGTTACATTCATCATACCTTGAAATCTGCTGGGGTCTTGGTTATTGGGCCTAATCTGAGAATACTGATCATTCAATCCAGTTGCTGCCAAACGTATTGAGGCTTTTTGGTTTTTGCGAGACGTTTTCTTGAACTGTGGGTTACCACCCATCATTCCAGGTGCACCACTGTTGATACCAGGATAGAATTGCTCCGAATTCATTACTGGCATGGTGGAGACACGGCGTGGTGGGGGCATCTGTTGTCCCATTGCAGGAGCACCAACTTGAGACCCACCAAAGAATTGCTGCTGCTGTTGAGCCTGTTGCTGCGCCTGTTGTTGTTGCTGCTGTTGAGGAACCTGAGAACGTTGCTTGATTGGCTGCAGTGGCGGTTGCAGTTGTTGAGGGTTTCTGTTGATGTTCATCTGCGAGAACTTTCTGTTCAATTCTATCTCTCTACAAGCCAAGAGAGCTTCTTTCCTCTTCAGCTCAATCTCCCTAGCAGAAAACCCATCCTGTATAGGCTGTTGCTCTGTAGGATATTGCTGGAACTGCTGAGGAAACTGTTGAAACTGCTGAGGAAATTGCTGAAACTGCTGTGGGAATTGTTGGAACTGTTGTGGAAATTGTTGGAACTGTTGTTGTGGGTATTGTTGAAACTGCTGTTGTTTCTGTTGGCCATTAAGTTGAAGAGCAAGTGGAGCATCTTGAGCTGAAGGACTTATCATCTCCCCTTCCATTGATTCCTCATCCGATTGCACTTGTTGCTTAGATGGGGACTCCATGGCAGCACTGTATAATGCAACTTCGGTCAAATCACGAAGATCTGGAGTTCCATTAACCGAAACTTCTTGTTCCGATCCGGATCCTTGGAGGGCCTTTGGCGTTTGTGGTTGTTGAGGGACCCCCTGTTGTGGCATACCCTGAGTCATTCCTTGAGGCATACCCTGTTGGGGCATAACCTGATTCATACCCTGAGCCATGCCCTGTTGAGATAGTACTTGCTGAGTCATTCCCTGAGGCATTCCTTGCATACCTTGCATACCTTGAGGTATACCCTGTTGAGGTAGGACTTGCTGATTCATTCCCTGAGCCATGCCCTGAGGCATGGCTTGTTGGGGCATAACTTGCTGAGACATACCTTGAGACATACCTTGAGGCATGGCTTGTTGAGGTAGGACTTGCTGAGGAATGCCTTGCTGTACAGAAATAGGCAGTGACGTCGATCTCTGAGCCATATTTTGATCCATCATTGGAGCAGAAACAAATGGCTCTGGAGGTTGCGACTTTAATTGAAGGAGTTTAGCTTCTGCTTGTTGAAGCTGTTTCGATTTTTGTTGATATTTTTGCTGCATCTGCTGGTGCTCCAACTGAAGCGCCTTGAAGCCAGAGGCGGCCTGTGATAGTTTGGAATCCTTGCTAGTGAGATCTTTCACCTGTGCTTTCAACTGTTCATTCTGTTTGAGAATGGTCTTGTATTCGCTGGTCTGCTTGGCAAGGGTGTTGTTCATTCGCTCATTCTCTTTCAGCAAAGCTTTTGAGTCGCCACTACTACCGCTGTTAGAGCTATTAGCTCTTTTAAAGAACAATGTGAGTCTTCCCTTGTTCAACTTATTGTACTGGCAAATAGTAGCATACAAGAACTCCAGGTAAGGAGTCTTGATGCCATGGTCGTCAGCAAGCAATATTGGCTGAAGAAGAAGCATATCGATGTTCAAATTGTTTCTGTGGTAAAAGTCGTAAAAGAATTGTGGAGCATCAAGGAACTTTACACTGCTGCTCTTCGTGGGGAACTTATTGTCCTTGATCCATCTTTTCAGCAAGTTCGATTCGTTATCATACCCAACAGGAAGTTTACATCCCATTGTGCGAGCAACAGTGGTGAGTTCATTCACAAGGCCGCTGATTAGCGGTTTGGACAAGATCTGTGAAGTCAAAAGTGAAGGGTTCGGTTCCTCAAAGAGAACAAGCAGAGGGCTGAAACAGATTCTCGGGATGGCAAGTTTCCATTGTTCGGCGAGACAGTCAAGATATGTGTTTCTGGATAAGACCTTTGTATTGTCGGCTTGTTGGTACTGTAAAAGCTTGACAAGTGCACCGATATCTTGCTGGGTAGCAGTCGAGAACTTGGAGCCCACAGTTCCAGATTCGCCAACAAAGATCTCTTTCTGGAAAGTATCCTTGATGAGGTAGAGGTCAGGGGAGAGTTTGCGGATGTCAACAGTGGATATGATGGAGAGCACCACGAGCTGAAGGTCTTTCGGAAGACAGTTCTTCAGGAACGGCTCGAGGTTAATGAAGCCGGTGGACTCGATGAGGATGATAGTCTTCTTATCGAGGAAAGGAACCAGAGCTGTGGAAGTTTGAGAGATGTCCTGGAGCGAGTGAGATGACATTAACACGAGGTCATATTTGGATTTGGGAAGACTTGCAAAGTCCTTGGAAACAAGGTCCGGTAGTAATGTGTGCGGTGAGCTTTGGGACTCATCCTGGATCTTAATTCGAGTGGCAGACATGCCAGCGAGCTCGTCGTTAACAAGGTGGATGTTAAGCTTGCGAGTTTCCTGGAGCCTCGAGAGGTAGTAGAAGATCTGTGGGTTGTGGCCCACAGCCAGCATGTGGAGTCTGTTGGACATTGAGAAAGGAAGCAGGAGTGTATGTCAGGGGTACGCGTCCAGAAGGGTACGCGTCCAGAAGGGTAAGGGTATAAAGACCGGGATAGGTAGA
The DNA here is from genome assembly GCA_030585085.1 of Petasospora xishuangbannaensis. Lineage (NCBI taxonomy): Eukaryota > Fungi > Ascomycota > Saccharomycetes > Phaffomycetales > Wickerhamomycetaceae > Petasospora > Petasospora xishuangbannaensis. The sequence goes on along the minus strand of JAJMBV010000037.1, from coordinate 26,753 downwards.
AGGGTCAAAAGAGACAGGTATAAGAACCAGAAGAAGTATAGGGGCCAGAAGGGTAGGGCCAGAAGAGTAGGGCCAGAAGAGTAAGGCCAGAAGAGTAAGGCCAGAAGAGTAAGGCCAGAAGGATAACCCAGAAGATAGAACCTGAAGAACAACCCCAGAAGGATAGAACCACAAGAACAGTACAAGAACCAGAACACAAGGCTAGCCGGTTCTCAAGAGAAAGCCAAAACGAGCGTGCGACGTGTGGTGTATTTGAGAGAACTCACGCGTCAGTGAGGACTGTTTTTTCCCGGAGTCTCGTGTTTCTGGGTACTCAGCTCGAGACTGGTCAGTATGTATGTGTTGGAGCTGTCGATGGTCTGCAGAGGAACACAGCGACAAGACAGGCCAGCGGTACGGACGGATTGCTCGGTGGTATCGCCAGTGTTTGGGTACTTCGTCCAGAGTATGTTTCGGCCTACGTAGGTCGTGTTGTTGTTATTGTTTTCCAATCACCGATTATTCAATCAACAATCCGACGTGGCGTCTTCGCCTGGTGGTGCTGGGCGGAACGGACACCAATATGAAACCGAGAGATGGCACTCACACGCTTTCTCTCTCTTTTGGCACCACTTGCGGGCTAAATGGCCCACGAACGAGCGGGCGGCTGATGGGCGCTTAAGCAGCAGGCTGTGCGTCGTCGCCAGCAATCACGAAGAGCGTGTTAATCGGCCACCAGCTGCCGTGTTGAGGTTCCTTTTCTGGCTCTGAAGGCTTAAAAGAGCTCTTGGAGACGCAAAAAGACGCCATACGTGTGAAACACCCGCCGAGTGGGATGGCCATGCGGTAGGCGAGCGGTGTAGAAGGATAGAAAATAAAAAACGCGGTATCGCGAGTCCCGTTTTGTGGTTCGGGGCTGAGTTTTGGCGGGGGAGTGCCGGAAAGGGACTAGCACGACGGGGGGTACGGGGTTGTACGGGGTGTACGGGAGCTCAACAGGGAGTTCTACAGGGCATTCTACATGGAATTCTACATGGCGAGCACCAGAAAGGGCCACTGGCGCACCAGAAAGCCCAGCAGCCATCCACAAGACCGAAACCAAGGCAATGGCGACGACTGCTGCTGCCCGTTGAGACCATGCACTAGGGCCTAGGACTAGCAGAACGCGCCATGGCACCATAACCACGCGTGTGCGCCAGTCCCGGCCCGTCCGTCCAGGCCCATCGAGGCCCATCCAGACACCACGTCCACCAGTCCCACGTCCACCAGCAGTCCCGCTAGTCCCGCCAGTCCCACTCCCACCATTCCCACCATTCCCACGTCTCCCACGTCTCCCACGTCTCCCACCACTCCCACCACCCACTCCATTCCGCTTCTGGCTTCGTCCTTCTCCATGGCTTCCATCGGCTTCTATTTTTCTGCGTTCTACGGGCCATTGTTGTCTGTGGCTGTTGCATACACGCTGTACGCCCCGGCACCAGACCCTCCAGGGACGCGCCTAGACCACCGCGATCTTGGCTGGATCTAAGGTTTGGCGCGATGGCGCGGCGCGTGCGCGTCGAGACGCGTCGAGATGCGTGAGAGACGCGTCAGGGACGCGTTTCTGGCACGTACGGCGGTGGTGGGCTGGCATTCGTGTTCCGCACGGGCGATAAGCAGTGGTAAGGGGTAGGGTAGGGTAGGTAAGCGTAAGAGGTAGGTGAGGTGAGGTGAGGTGAGGCGAGGCAAGGGTTAACGGTGACGGTAACGATGCGTACGAGGCAGAGCAGAGGCCCTGGCTGACCGCCGTGGTGGTGGTGGTGGTGGTGGTAACAGTGTAGCACCCGCAATGACAATGGCCTCTCTCCCAGTAAATAATATACACGAATATAATACCAAGGCCATAACAACAACAATAACAATAACAATACCAACTATAATAATATTACTACTCCATGTAGGTACCGTCCGTTGTGCCCGTGTGCCCGTGTGCCCGTGTTCCCGTGCACCACCGATCTCCCTCCCGCATCGGACCTCCAACAATGGCCCAAATTGTACGAAACATAGACTACCCATACCCATTATTATCATCGTGTTTTTATATTTTCCCTCCGTATGTGTTTTATGTATCTTATGTATCTTATGTATATATGTCTGTCGTGTTGCTGGGCTTCCCCGTCTCCTCAATCCACAGCTCAGACTCACCACTCGGACCTCACGCCCACACCACTTGTAACCACCACTCCCGCAGGGCCACATGCTCCATTATTCTCCCTCATCGCATCTGCTGCATCTCGCTATGTGTAGCCTCGAGTTGTCCTCATGTCGAGTGATGTCCACCACATAATCCAAGGGGCGTGCACCAATTAACCCGTGCGGGTCTTAGCCATGCGCCTCAGCCAATATCTTGCGTGTTCTCTTCTATGTACCTGCGGCTGAAACAGTTCTCAGCCCCGTCTTCAACCTCCAAAAACGCCGGAAAACACAGTTCTGATCTGATCCATCGAGTAGCCCTGGTACAGACAGAGCTGGAGCAGAATTCTCGCCTTCTGTGGGTTCAGGAACCCGGACGCAATGGCGTAGTCTTCGGCATCGGCCAGTGGCACAGACCCATCAGCTGTTCTGTGTGACTGCACAATTGGAATATCATACTTCTCAGCAATCTCCTGGTTGACGATGTTTCCCGTCGATGTCCACGAGCCTGCTCCGGAACCAGCCAAAATAATTCCCTTGGCACCAAGGTCCTCCACAGCCTTGACAATGAGGTCTGGGTTGAGGCCCTGGTATGAGTAGAGAATGATGACTTCAGGAATCTCCGAGGCATCCGTCACATTCGATATGTCAAAGTAGTGCCATCCGTTTGGCTTAACCGGTGGGTAGTAAAACTCGACGTCATCGTCGATAAACGTTCCCAAGTATCCCATCTCGGTCGAACGGAAAGTGTCGAGCGTATTAGCGTTCATCTTGGTAGTGTAGAACCCAGAGGCGATTCTGTCGTTCAACGTGATGAGCGTACCACGGCCCTTGGCATCATCAGAGCTTGCGATAGAAACGGCCTGGTACAGGTTCATTGGTCCATCGGCAGACGTAGCTGTTGCTGGTCTCATTGCACCGGCAATACAGATTGGCTTTTCAGAGTTTATGGTTAGATCTAAGAAGAATGCTGTTTCCTCCATGGTGTCAGTACCGTGGGTAACAACTGCACCATCGTACGCATCAGATGCCAATGTCTCAGAGATGTTGTGGTGCAATGGAATCAGATGGGTATAGTTCAGCGAGTTGGAGCCGACGTTGGATATCTGGAGGTATTCGAGGTTTGCAACTTGATCGAGATCTGGCACTGCGTCGATAAGGTCCGACACTGTGAGGCCAACACTGTATCCTGCGGTTGTAGCGGATGTAGAACCCTTAGAGGCGATGGTACCACCAGTACCAAAGATCTTGATTGTTGGAAGGGAGGAATTCGTCTCACGAGCCTTGAGCTGGTGAACTGGGAACGCTGACGAGAGCGTTAGCAGAATTGATGTTAGCACAGTGACGGAGAGCTTCATCTTTTTTGTCTATGATCAGGTATGTTGTATCTAGAGAACTGATCTACTCTATGGCTACTCTTCCTCTAGACACGAAACCATCTCGAAGGGAGATTCATGGCCCTTTTAATAGCTTCTGGAGCCCTTGAAGTGTAACTAGAAACGTGCTACGGCTTCCATACTCCAGGGAAAAGCGTATTGCAATCCCGATCGGGGTACCTGGCAGCTAAAACAACCAATAGAGCATGCTTATCTTCATGCAACAACTTAAGACCACGTTAGGCAACTCCGCCCCCACTTCTGGAGCCCACTAGATCTCTTGGGATCGACCTACAACGTCTTATGGCTTTTCTGCAATTGAGAGACACTCTCCAGCTGCAATGTTGATATAGCACCCCAATCTCGGGCCAGTAAGGGATCGGAGATGCGGCGGAGATTCCGAATCGAGGCATATCCTCTTATCTCGAGGTCCAATTGAGGGCAGCACACTCGCTCGTTTGCCTATCACCATGCAACCACTAGTGTCCATATTGGGAAACACTTTAGGGGGCTGCGTTCCAGTCAATTGGTTACTTGCTTGAAGCTGCTTTTCCCTCAATTGGCTACGATTCGTTTAGCTTGCACCGCCCCTGCGTATGTAGTCTCACACCTAGGCGCACTACAATGCTACTGTAACTCTCTCAAGGAACTCTTTAGTAACCTTATCAGAATTCTCTCAAGGACTCTCTTAATAGCTTTGTAGCAAACACCGCATCCCCTCCTCTAATCTTGGGAAGTAAGCTTCAATCTGCCAAGAGCGATGATTCTTGAGTGAGCTCCTGTCTGGCAAGCGAGGATATACATGCATCGATAAGGAAGTGGCCGAATTGCTGCTCTGGAGCCTACGGAGCCTAGCAAGAGAAACAGCCGACTTGTGCCGATCGGTGTTTCATTTGTCATCGGTATTGCCCTATTTCCGTGTTCCATCTCCGTCCTCATCGCAGTATTTACCCCATCAGTCTGCCGATCTGGCACTCTAGATAGCTGATTCCGCACTTAGCACTACACACATAGCACATAACCCCCGCACACACATACACTAAACTCCTGGTAACAGACCACTCACTGTTATGGTATCATCCCACGGTGCCTATCCTGGCCAATTGGCACTATTCCACCGCTCTGATGACTCATGGTCCGTTTGTTCTACAAGCTGGCTACATGTGTGGTGAGGGACTCTCTCTCCAACAGTTCTCTCTAGCAAACACAACCAGTTCCTCACACAAAACTAAATCCCACTGTATACGAAACTACAGCTGGATTGGCTGAATTTTGCAAGCATCGACAGTCAAAGCAAAATGCGCTTTGTGTTGTTATGCGTGAATGTTGGCTCTTCTCTCCAATACCAATCGTCGGTGTATCGTGTGGTTTAATGTCCGCTGATAACGCTCTATCAGGTGATGGCCACTTCAGTGCGGACGACGGGTCGTGGGGTACGGTACATGCGTAACAGCTTATAGCAGGTGTAGACGAGAGATGCGATTAACGCTCCAATGGTTTAGAATAATTCGCATCGCTTTTGTGCTTTGTCTAGATTTCATGGTGTTTGTTTTATTCTTATGTCATGTTATGCCAATAGCCTATACTGTTGCCGGTTCTTAGTGCGAAACACCCAAGACATTTACAAGGTACTCTTCACGCAACGCTTGCGGAAGCTCTAATCTTTTTAGAATTGATATGTCTGTATATACGGTTTTGTCCTCTGTATGTTTCTTTGTCTCTTTGTGTCTTTGTCTCTTTCTCTCTCTCTCTCTTTCTCTCTCTCTCTCTTTCTCTCTCTCTCTCTCTTCCTTCCTCCTCCTCCTCCTCGTCATTAGTACTGTTAAACCACACCTCGCTCAACCTCCACGGTATTGCGAATGGGGCTGAGCTTTAGAGATAATTTCATGTACCTCACTTGATTGACTACCCGTGGTCTGTAGTCCTCTCCTGAGGCCAGATGCTGTAAGAAAGCCATGTTCTCGGTCTTTTATGTTTGCTCTTGGCACATTTCTCGTCCTATTGTTGTAGTTGGATTGCTTAGATCACCCGAAGCTCAAAAAGCCTCCAAAGAAGAGCACAGAAGCCCCAAAATGAGCACATTAGCTTGCGTTCCCTGGGTAACATTTTGTGAGAGTGCTCTTCTTCGTAAACAGCAAGAACTAATCTTGATACTTTTTGAAATGCCGTAGGACTGGCATGTCTAGAAATAGAGCCCTAGTGCAGTCCATTGTGGCGACAAACCACTACACAATGGGCACACCGACCACAGTAACAGTGTTACAATTATCTACAATTACGGGAATACAACTGCTGGCTATTAACTCCGACAATACACCGTATCTACTCCTTGATATTCTTCAATTGAGCTGCCATGTCTTTTTTCAACTGCTCTTGGTGTGTATATTAGAACATGTATTACGTATGGCACACGCACTTGCCGTAGTTTGCTTATATTCTATTATTACTGCGATTTCCTGATGTGGAAGTCAACAGCCTAAACACACCAAAACAAACGCGTAACACCAAAGACCATGCCAATTACCTAAAGCAAGGACCAAATACCTTCAGGAGCAACCACCAGAACACCTTTGGCCATGCCAAAAGATATTATACCGGCATTTGAGGAGATCAAGTCAACTCTGGACGGTGTGAAGGACCAAGCGAAGCTCACTGGTGCTTCCCGGACAGAGGCACTGAAGCGCGAGTTACATCAGCTGGACCAGCTCACGGCGAGTATCGACAATGTAATAGGGTCGATTCAGGCCACTTCGAACAATATGGGAGTGATTCTGTCGACTACAGAGTCCACTAACAAGTTGTTGGACTTGTGGATCAAGATTCTTTCGCAGACATCGTGCACATCTGAACTTCTGAGTGATAAGAAGTGGAAGGGTCTCACGAAGAACGAGGAAGAATATCAAGCACAACAAAAACGGCTGGAAGAACTCAACAGAATGTTTGCTGCTGATACACAGAAAAGGGAACACGAGAAAGAGGCTCTTCGGAAAAAACGGCTTGTACACAAGCAAAGACTCCAGGAGCGCGAGGAGGCACTCAAGAAGCGTGTGTATGGCCGAGGAACGGCCAGACCACACACATCTGCCCAGGGGTCTACATCTCGTGGCACTGTTGTTCCTCGAGACCGTACGAGGAATTGAATGAAATGAGCAGTTGATGGTTAACCTGGATGGTGCGTGTAGCATCTGTAAAGCTGGGTTGTAGCGACGCATGCTACAGCGCTTAGTATCCTATTTCTCGAAGAAACGTAACATATTTTGGAGCCCCCAACGTACCTCTCTGAAGCATACCACCATCAGTTTCCGTTGTCCCTGTTTTCTGTAGCATTTCCATATACGCACCGAAGCGAATAATGTCTGAATATCGAAGACACGGTTGATATGTCACGTGCTGTGGTGTTCGGGTGTGGTGATCTGATGAGAGAAGGCGATTTCCTTGACACTCCTTTCTTCCATTACTTAAGGATTAATAGCACCAATCTGGCCCTGTTATTTTAGGAAAAGAAAAGGTTTGCTGTGATATTTCCACGCCTCGATTCGACACGTTGTTCTGCTTGACTTCAGGATAAATAGAAGTCGTTTGCAATTGCAATTGTTTAAGATCCTTTCTAACGGAATCGTCGACCTTCTACGTTGATCCGTCCATACTCCTAACAATGGCTTGGATATCAACTACTACCGCAGTCTATCTGCACTCTGCTGTTCTCTTCACTATTTCGTTCTATCTCTTTCGAGACCCGACGTTCCTCTCTTCACAGCCCTTTGTGATTGTTGTGGGACAGGCCATGATGCTCAACCCAGGTCCGCTTACATCCCACAAGGACACAAGTGGGTTGTTGGTGGTGATATTTACGCTCTTGGGACTGACAGATATCATCCAGCTTGTGGTCCACAACATAAAGTACTTTGAGTCCATTCTCCCGGTGCGTTTGTTTGTGAGTTTTCTGCTTGCAGCGTGGTCCTATAACAAGCAGACCAGCGCCTTGCACAATGACGTTGCGTTTGTATTCTTGTTTGTCGAGATGTGGTTCCACTTTGTCCTCTACAACGTCGTAAGGCAAGAGAAACATGACAGAAACAAGCGGTTTGAGGATAGGTTAGAATCTGAGCTGCTGGCGGCACAGCAAGGCGGTGTTGATTTTGACGCCCTGGCTGCCAAGCTGGAACGGGAAGGTGATATTTAGAGTGAAACATAACATGGCTAGGATTAAATGCATATATTTCTAACAAAGGAAAATGACAAATCTGTATCGACGTTCTAATTGCCTCTATCACCAGGCAAATAGCTTTTTAAACCAACTTTTGTGTAAGTGTTCACTCAATTTCTTGAAGAATTCCATCTCGTCCCAGCAGTTTCTGTTGAAGTCGCACCCAACCATGTCAACGACAAAGTCTCTAGTCGTCTCGTTATAAAACAAGGCGTCGTTGAACTTGGCATCAGGACAAGCGCCTCTTGGTAAAGCACTCATCAGTTTTGTAGGGACAAAGCCGATACGAGAACGAACCCATCCAAGCTCGTTATAGTAGTGTTCGAGAGCATTCTTCTCGGCGTTTTTCCACTCTGCACGTTTCTTCATGTAAATTATCGGGTCAAACAAGGTATCAAAGAGAGCATAAGTCCACCGGGTTTTCTTGACCATGAAGGAATGCAAGTTGAACCCACCACAATCCTGGGCAAGAATCATGTTGAGTGGTTGACTGTTATCGGTGAACGGGATCTCAAGATCCATATGGGCAGGGTTAAACTCCAGAATGTCTCTCGAAACCGTGCTATTCAGATGGTAGAAGAGAAGATCTTCCAAGCTGATCTGCGGCTCCATGATGAGGGTATAGAGATCTAGGTACCAGAACCAATCACCTGAAGAGTACTGGTCCATCACTTCCTTGACGATGTCAAACTTCTGCCAACCTTCTCTGTGTTCATCGCTGTATTTCTTGGCCTTTGTGTAGTCCTTTATGACAAGGTCGTAGCCGTGCAATTTGGAATACTTTTTCTTGTTCAGGACCGATGATCTCTCGATACTCCACTCGTTTGGACCTTTCCACTTGTTCACACCGCCTTCCAGGTTCGCTCCAAGGATAATAACGAGCCTATTCTTATCCTTGTCAAAGACTTCATTCGCCACTTCTTCATCAACAGCGTACCCATCATAGACCGACGGATCATGGTCGGTGTACGATTCACGCACTTGTGGAGGCAGTCCACCGACTCTACTGGTCTTCTGGAACCCCAGTGCACCTGTTCCGCCTCGTGTAATGCCGAATCCATGGGTTCCGAGTCCATCACTTAGATCAAACATATACTGGTTGTCATCAGGCCACAAGAGCGAAGCTGTGTAGAGAATCACAACTGCTACAGCAGTTGTGATTGCCTTGTGCCTGCTAGCGTAGTACTTGAGAGAGTCCATCGTGGAGGAACTGTATGTCGAAGATGTGTTTAGTGACGATGTGTCAGTTTTATAATTATGTTTCCAATGGGTTCTGGGAGGTATTAGAAGGGCTCAGAAACGGTTTGAACCGGTTTGAAACACCTTTCAACAAGCCTACCACCGTTGCTTCTGGCTTCGCCGGTGGTTGCTTCACCAGGTTGTTGGTTTTTCCGTATCCTGAAATTTGGCTCAACACTCGCGCATCGTTAACTATGGGAGCGTAGAGTTGAAAGAAACATAAAGAGCACACAACAAAGGTGGTGGTGCTACGATTACAGTGGTGAGTGGTCATGGGGTGTCTCGAATCGTATATTTAGAATGAGCGTCCTTATATCGAAACTGGTATTGCAGTGTGGCCGCTTGTTTGTTCGATAAGGCGGCTTTCTGCGTAGGCTGGTTCGCGCTGCTGGGCATAGGCGGCCTCCAAACAATGGCGAGCACTCTAAGGTGTTTCCTAGTGTGAAAAGCTATTGTAGTGAACTGGTGAGGCCTAATACTGCCATTTTACGATCCATAGTATGGTCTGTGTATTTGGCTGGCTCACTTGATCTTTTAGAACTTAGCAAGCATATCTCTTTGAATAGCCACCAAGGTACGCTTTCAACACTTTAGACACGTACAATCGTATTACCACGAGGGTTAACCGCAAATTAGTCTGCTAAAATAGGTAATATAGGTTTTCAACATAAGCTATTAAGTCGTACAATATATTTAAAGTTTTGGCCAAGCTTTGTGTGGCTCGCTGAGACTTCATTTCAATAAGGAGGAAGTAAGCGCACTTCTGGGTCAGCCTAGATCAAGCAAGATAATCCCTGCCGTATTCTTTCGAGAGCCACGCCTATGTCTTCTACAACCTGTTAATATTGTTTCATTCCGGTGGGCTGGCACTGGCCTTTGTGCGTGGCTAGATGAAGGTTGAAGTGCGCTGGAGATGGCGATATGACCATATGACCATATGACGATACTACAGTATTGGGTGACGTCAATGGACTAAAACTTACCTACCGTGCGACGAAACTATTCCCAGTCGTTATCGTCGTTTACTGTAACCTTCTCGAACCAAGTGTGGGACACTGAAGAACTCTGCGTGTTCATTCACTGTCAGTAGTTTTTGGAGATAGATATACTTCTGGATAAAGACAAGAGGTCAGGAGGCGCATTTCTAACGCTGGTCACGTCAGGTGTACGTTTCCAGAGGTGACTCAATGAGCATTGGCGTATGCTATTACACACGTTGCGCCTGTCAGTGTGAATATTGTCTGTTCCCGGTGGTGATATTCACTATTTTATGTCACTCTCACACCACTACGGAGCCACTTCCCAACAAACCACACACCAAAGGGGCTACGACTAAACAGGTCACCAAGTAATCTCTGGTGAACCGTACACAGGTCTCCGGGTTCCGTCATCTTTCCTTGTTAGTTTCTGGGTTGTTCTGTTTAGGTTGGAAGGCGGCCGTACGGTTTGGTGTCTATCCTTCTCGGTCTTAAGCACGCGCATAAGCGTGGGGTGAAGCGAGAATGCCCATAAGCCCAGCATTTACCCCGGGAACAGATCGAGCCTATTCGAGGTGTAGGGATAGCTAAATAGCCATCTGGCAATACCTTGCGGCTGATATACTGAGACCACGATTGTCTCGTGATCATGAGATCTTAGATATTAGCTTTTGGGCGTATGTTTCTACGACATCTTGTGAGAAGAAGGGCACTTGGTTACGACACCCATCGCTAAGGCTCTTCTTCCTGTCCATTCCAAACAGACCCGGATATCCCGGGGAAACACCATTTCCCCACCCTGTCAACCAGCTACGGAAGAAAATAGAAGGATGTTCGACTCCTACCAGAGTCTTCTTGAGACTTGCCGGTGTTCCATGGTCCCATTTAGAGACAAGCCCGGGATCACTATCCTCCGGGACACCCGGACACCCCGGAACATACATCCGCACACCACACACCATATACCCGGACACCCGGACACCATACTCTCCATACGGGCAGCAAGCCTGAGTGGGAACACTCAGAGGTAGACGTATCAGGCGAGTCTACCGGGACATTCTACGGACCCAAGCTGTTCTAACGAGACCTTCAGCCACACTACAATGGGAAATGGCTAATGACCAATAGTCTAAGCTAGTAGTCTAAGCTAGTAGTCTAAGCTAGTAAACCAAGCTACTGGTCTAAAACTGAACTAAGGCAATCACCCCGGCCGGTCCCGGGAGTGTCTTCCCCGGCGAGCGCCGGGACCTCTGGGAAAGGCAAGGCTGGCCCGGTAGATAGGACATAGAGCATAACGCATTTTTGTGTGCATCCAGCGGGTGGTTCAATGCCATAGCGTAATAATCTGGTTGGAAAGGAGAAAAAAGCGTGGGGTACCGGCTGCTTCCCCATCGGGTTTGTGTATATGTGTCAGTATGTGTTGTTATTTGTGGTGTTTGTGGTGTTTGTTCGGCCAGCCGGTACGTTGACCCAATGGAAACCATTGATAGAACGATGATCATCCCGGCGAAGGAGTGGGGGCCCACCGGGGCCGGGATGGCCAATGGCTAGTGGCTAATGGCCCATGGCTGATGGGCAGCACCCACTCACTCACACAAAGGCAGCACTTTAAGGCACCTGCGGTGATGTAAACAAGAAAAAATTTAACACGCACGTCCTCGGTATCTCTCTTCTGTGATTGGCCCGCCTAGCACGCGCCTGACCTGTGTGCCACTTGTTTTTGGTTTTTGATCACTGCTTACCCCAGGTTTGTGCATATCGCTCAGAAGCGGCGTAGGCGGCGTAGGCAGTGGTCACCGCGTAGGCAGCGCCGTCCGTGTAGGCAGAGGGCACCGCGCAGAGTAGCAGCGGGCAGCGAAAAACGCCGGGAGCTAGGCGGGCGATGGGCAGAGGGCGAGGAGCTAGACGCTAGGCAGAGCTAGGCAGACAACGCTAGACAACTGCCCTGCTAGAAGCCGGGCCACGCTAGGCGGAACGTGAAAGCGACTGGCTAGGCAGAGAGAAACGAACACACCAGTCCACCAGGTCCACCAGGTCCAAGTAGACACGAATAGTAAGGCAATACGACAGCACTATAAGTCATAAGTCATAAGTCACAGGCAAAAGGGCAATTCCAACGCCAATACCCTATTCCTATTCCTATGCCTATGCCTATGCCTATGCCTATGCCTCTGCCTCTGCCTCTGCCTACGACCCAAGTAGAAGGCAAGCTAATCCAAGGCACATCACCAAGGCACAAACGAATCCAAACGAGCACAGAGTGGAACCAGCAGCAACGATCAATCTATTAATAATTGCTAGCGCCATTATCAGTATCAGTAGTAATATAATATTAATACAACATTAATACAACATTAATACCCACTAACCCAACTCTAATAAAATATTAATATTTAATAATCATGACCACCATCGGCTAGGCAGAGGCACCGGGAAAACCCAGGCAGACCTTTCGCGCAAACACGCGAAGCCTTTCTGAACAGCCGTAGGCCACACGGCCTGGTCCCGTTAAAGGGCCCCCCCGCCAACCGCAACCGCCACGCGGGAATTCGCGGTTCTCCCCACTGCCCGTCCGCTGGGCTGCCACCACCGCTAGGCAGAGACCCGCTGGGCCACTGGGCCAAAGGGTCCCGCCTGGGATCTCGGGGAAATTTTTTTTCCCATGGGCATCCCGCTAGAGTCATAGCGATCGCACTGGCTGCGGGCCGTAGTGGAACGGTATAAATATTATGGAGTGCCCACCGCCCTAAGCTATGTGCCCAGCCACCACGGCTACCACGACACCAAGGCGGGCCAAGGCACTTTAAAGGCACACAAACGGTTCCAAGAAGTTCTATAACACCCTCTAAGACCCACAGCACCCTCTAAGAGCCCTGGGACGCACAATCCAACACCCATAGCTGCCTCTTTTTCGCCCCGCCAAACTCTCACTATCGTATCCACAATGGCTTCAGAAACGCTGGTGCCTGACCATGGCGACATCGACAAGTTCAGAAGAAACTCGATTGTGCTGGGAGAACAGACAAACAAGATCCTCGTCGCTAACAGAGGCGAGATCCCAATCCGTATCTTCAGAACAGCTCACGAGTTGTCGATGCAGACTGTGGCGATCTACTCCCACGAGGATAGGCTCTCGATGCACAGACTGAAGGCCGACGAGGCATACCCAATTGGTGCCAAGGGCCAGTTTTCTCCTGTCCAGGCGTACCTCCAGATCGATGAGATCATCAAGATTGCCAAGGAGAACAAAGTCAACATGATCCACCCAGGTTATGGTTTCCTCTCTGAGAACTCTGAGTTTGCCAGAAAGGTCACAGAGGCAGGCATCACGTGGATTGGCCCTACTGCTGAGATCATCGATTCTGTCGGTGATAAGGTCAGTGCCAGAAACCTCGCTGATGCTGCTGGTGTGCCAACAGTTCCGGGAACGGATGGTCCTATCGACTCTGTCGACCAGGCTAAGGACTTTGTCGCTGAGCACGGTTACCCAGTCATCATTAAAGCCGCCTTTGGTGGTGGTGGCCGTGGTATGAGAGTCGTCAGAGAAGGCGATGACATCGAGGACGCTTTCACAAGAGCAAGATCTGAGGCATTGACTGCCTTTGGTAACGGAACCTGTTTCATCGAGAGATTCCTCGACAAGCCAAAGCATATTGAGGTCCAATTGCTTGCTGACACGTACGGTAATGTCATCCATTTGTTCGAGAGAGACTGTTCTGTCCAGAGAAGACACCAGAAGGTTGTTGAGGTTGCTCCTGCAAAGACGTTGCCTAAGGAAGTCCGTGATGCCATCTTGACGGATGCCGTCAAGTTGGCCAAAACAGCTAACTACATCAACGCTGGTACTGCTGAGTTCTTGGTGGATGCTCAGAACAGACACTACTTTATCGAGATCAACCCAAGAATCCAGGTCGAACACACCATCACCGAGGAAATCACAGGTGTCGACATTGTCGCCGCACAGATCCAGATTGCTGCTGGTGCCTCTTTGGAGCAGTTGGGTCTTTTGCAGGACAAGATCACCACAAGAGGTTTCGCTATTCAGTGTCGTATCACCACTGAAGACCCATCGAAGAACTTCCAGCCTGACACGGGTAAGATTGAAGTGTACAGATCCGCTGGTGGTAATGGTGTTAGATTGGATGGTGGTAATGGTTTCGCTGGCGCTGTCATTTCCCCACATTACGACTCCATGCTTGTCAAGTGCTCCTGTTCTGGTTCTACTTATGAGATTGCAAGAAGAAAAATGCTTAGAGCTCTGATTGAATTCAGAATCAGAGGTGTTAAGACTAACATTCCATTCTTGCTTACACTCTTGACCCACGATGTCTTTGTCTCTGGTACTTACTGGACCACTTTCATTGATGACACTCCAGCTCTCTTCGAGATGGTCTCATCTCAGAACAGAGCTCAGAAACTCTTAGCTTATTTAGCTGATCTTGCCGTCAACGGTTCTTCAATCAAGGGTCAAGTGGGTTTGCCAAAGCTCACAAAAGACCCAGAAGTCCCAGTTATTCACGATGCTCAAGGTGATGTTATTGACGTTTCTACAGCACCTCCAAAGGGCTGGAGAGATATCTTGGTTACTGAAGGCCCAGAAGCCTTTGCCAAGAAAGTTCGTGACTTCAAGGGTACTTTAATCATGGACACCACTTGGAGAGATGCTCACCAGTCTCTCTTGGCTACCAGACTCAGAACTTACGACTTGCTTGCCATTGCCCAAACTACTGCACATGGCTACTCCGGTGCATTTGCTCTTGAATGTTGGGGTGGTGCTACCTTTGATGTTGCTATGAGATTCTTGCACGAGGACCCATGGGCCAGATTGAGAAAGATGAGAACTCTTGTTCCAAACATTCCATTCCAAATGTTGCTTAGAGGTGCTAACGGTGTTGCTTACTCTTCTTTGCCTGATAACGCTATCGACCACTTCGTCAAGCAAGCTAAGGACAACGGTGTCGATATCTTCAGAGTGTTCGATGCTTTGAATGACTTGGAACAGCTAAAGGTTGGTGTTGAGGCTGTCAAGAAAGCTGGTGGTGTTGTTGAGGCTACTGTCTGTTACTCTGGCGACATGTTGCAGCCGGGTAAGAAATACAACTTGGCGTACTACTTGGAGATTGCGGATGCGATCGTTAAGGCTGGTACCCACATTTTGGGTATTAAGGATATGGCTGGTACTTTGAAACCACAGGCTGCCAGAATTTTGATCGGTGCTTTGAGAGAGAAGTACCCGGACTTGCCAATCCACGTCCACACCCACGATTCTGCTGGTACAGGTGTTGCTTCGATGACTGCTTGTGCCAGAGCTGGTGCCGACGTCGTTGATGCTGCTACTAACTCGTTGTCTGGTCTGACCTCTCAGCCATCTATCTCTGCCCTTTTGGCTTCCCTTGATGGTGAGATTGATACCAACATGAACGAAGCCAATGTCAGAGAGATCGATTCTTACTGGGCTGAAATTAGATTGTTGTATTCTGTCTTCGAGGCGGACTTGAAGGGTCCAGACCCAGAAGTTTACCAGCATGAGATCCCAGGTGGTCAGTTGACCAACTTGCTCTTCCAGGCCCAACAGGTTGGTCTTGGTGAGAAGTGGATTGAAACGAAGAGAGCTTATCGTGAGGCTAATTACTTGCTCGGTGATTTGGTTAAGGTTACACCAACTTCTAAGGTGGTCGGTGATTTGGCTCAGTTCATGGTCTCGAACAAGTTGACTCCAGAGGATGTCAAAAGATTGGCCAACTCTCTAGACTTCCCAGACTCCGTCTTGGACTTCTTCGAGGGTTTGATCGGTCAGCCATACGGTGGTTTCCCTGAACCATTGAGATCTGATGTCTTGAGAGGCAAGAGAAGAAAATTGGACGTTAGACCAGGTTTGGAACTTGCACCATTCAACTTTACCAGAATTAAAGAGGACCTTTCTTCTAGATTTAACAGAATCACCGAGTGTGACATTGCCTCCTATAATATGTATCCAAAGGTGTACGAGGACTTTAGAAAGATCCAGGACAAGTATGGTGACTTGTCTGTTTTGCCAACCAGAAACTTTTTGGCACCTCCAAAGATTGGTGAGGAAATCACTGTCACAATTGACAAGGGTAAGACATTGGTCATCAAGTGTTCAGCTATTGGTGACCTGCACGACGACACTGGTATGAGAGACGTTTACTTTGAATTGAACGGTGAACTACGTAAGGTATCCGTTGCCGATAAGAAGTCTAAGGTCGAGACAGTTTCTAGACCAAAGGCTGATGCACACAACCCTAACCAAGTTGGCTCTCCAATGGCCGGTGTCATTGTTGAAGTTAAGGTCCACAAGGGCTCTGCTGTAGAGAAGGGCCAAGCCTTGGCTGTTTTGTCTGCTATGAAGATGGAAATGGTAATCTCAGCTCCAGTAACCGGCTTGGTGTCTGATGTGTTGGCTAAGGAAGGTGACAACGTCGACGCTTCCGACTTGTTGGTTGTTATTGAACCGGAATCCGAGTAAACACTTTGATTCTTGGGGTTATGTACATTAATATTGTTATGTTATTAGGCACTAAATATACTTACGTTACTTTGAAACTTTGGATTAGTTAGTGTGGTTGTAGTCTAGGAGGAGCTTTGCATTGCACCGACCATCCTCTCTATCAGCACTAGTGAAGCAAAAGCGAAAACTACAACAACCCCATAGTGGGACCATACAAATCAAATGGATCGTTCAAGCTTACACTTTTGTCTTCTAAGTGATCTCTGAGCGGATCAATAATGAACTTGGGTGTTATGAATTCTCCTTTGTTATTGTTGCCGGGTGAGCTGGTTTTGCTAGTGCTCACATATGTCGATGATATTGAAAGTATCAACTCGCTGTTCTCTGTACCAGAGATTGTCCAATTCCTTGATAAACGCTACCTACGGCTCGTCTGTGATTCTCTTACAAGTTTGATTACCTTTACACGAATGAAAAGTCTAAATATACTCACACTTGAGAGATTCTTAGCGATGCCAAGAAAAAATGTACCAGTTCAGTCCTAACGTTTGTCAAGTGCACTTAGACTAAACTGAATCATTCATTGCTTCTTCAATTCATCGGGCACGGGCTGAGGGAGATTATTCACGGCTTGAATGTCTCCTATTATCACTAGAGGCTTCACGTTCTACAGGAGGAATTATTAACTTTTGATCCGGAAGATGAAGAGCAACGAGTTTCTGATCTTCCTTTTTTCTTCAACGATAAAAGCACAATACATTCACTGAGGACGCTTTCAGTGATTCTTGTTGGAGCGGCTGTTTTAACAGTCATGGAGCGATGGATCCACTATCCTTTAATGGTCCTAATGCAATCTTGAGTGTCTTGAGGGAACCAATGCGTACCACCAGAGCGCTTAGTATCCAGCCAGTTCCTTCAGAAGATGCTATGTATCACAGTTTTTTTTTTCATTTGTGGGGTCTTTAGAAGAATTAGATTCTGTAGCGTTGCCTACTGTTCCTAGCCTTTGTGAAATAAGGCTTGTTGAGGCTCTGTATTTGTTTCAAATTCAGTGCTGTGAAATGAAAAACATATATATTCCTGGTAAATTTTTACAAAACCATTTTTTGATTACCACCTTGCCTGATGCTTTGGGTGTTTCTTCTTGGTCTGAAGTTGAAAAACCAACATTATCCAATATTTCAGCTCCTAACCTAACTTCGCTCAATCTCGACTATTTAGTCTGGTTCCCAAATATCACCGATAGCTAGTTTCCAAACTTGAAGCAGGTGGAAATTATTGGCTATGATGTTGATGAGGGTGCTGACTTTTATCGAGGCGTTGATGTTAATACAGGTTTTGAAGTCTCCCGAGGATTGGAAACACTTTCATTCTATTCTTAGGCTGCTGCTAAAATCTAGCTTCTGTCTCCTAGTAGTAATTTCTCTTCTTTATGCGTAATAGAGATTAATACTTCTCTAAAGAGTTATATTCTACAATTTTTCTGACTCGATGCTACTTCGTTACTTCGTTATTTCCTCTTCTAGAAAAGCTAATAGTTTCAACATCAGAGGCTCCGGAATCTTTCCCCAGTTTGAACATGCCGAATTTGAAAGTTTACACATTATGAAACTTTTGCACAAGAGAGAAGTGGTGGCAGGTTGTTGTTGATGCTGCTAGAAGGGCTCCACACCTTGAAGAATTGAAGCTAACAAGGCCATTCTTTTCGAAGACCACGCCTAAGGGTGTGAAAGCCTTTGATCCGGAGCCTGGTACTCGCAAAGTAATTTTCTCAGGTCTGAGAAGACTTGAGGCCCAGGGATTGGACACTTGCGCTATCTGGCATAGCTCACTTTTTTCATTTCCTCATTTGAGTTATTTAAAACTTGGAACTTGTGGCATTGGCTTCTTCTCTGGTGTCATTGGGATTGATTCGCAGGTTCTGGACACTCTGGATATCTGTGTTTACCATGAGAATGTTGATAGCTCGCCAATTCTGACTATTGAGAACGTTGCATCGCTGTCACAGGTGATCGCGGATGGTGTTGATAGTGTTGTGTTGGTTGGTTGTGGAGAGGTAGAAGTAGATATCCTTTTGAACCATCTTAAAGACTTCTAGCCACTGTTATCACTGATTTCTATCGCAAAACGAAAGCAAAACGCACAACATGCATTATTCCATATTCAACTACTCCTTCCATGCATAAACCACGCTCAATATGCGATCAATATAGCTAATTATGATGTAATAACTGTAGTCGAAGTAGTGGAAGAGAGGTTGCGAGCCCGGGGAAGGTCGCACTACCAGAAGATCAGCGGCGCGGCCATCGGCCGAAACTGGACAGAAGGCCGGACTCTCGGAAGATTGCAACCGGCATAAACGTCTCCAATAAAAAGGGTCATTTAAGAGAGCTTTTCCCTCATTTCCACGCTTTGGAACCTACTAGGAGCTTCTAATACCTCATTAAAGCGCATGGTGACTTTGTTATGAGCGGTGCAGAGTCGTTATCTACGACCCACTCGTCGTACTCGGAAGGACCAAGCGAAGATCATGTTCCTGTACCTCTCCATCACCCTGATGCAGATGAGCATGACAGCACTGTTGAGCAAAAGAATGGGTTGAGCCAGACACAGACCCGTACTTCCATATTCACAGACCCATCGTTACGATGTCCCCGTAAGGAAAGGCGGGGCCTTCTTTCCCAACTCTCTCTTGTTCCAGAGTTCAAAGACGCTCGAGACTATCCAGAGAGTCTTAAGTACTGTATTGTTCTGGTCATCGCTATTGCAGCTACGATTGGTCCCATGGGTACTTCTATTGTCTTTCCTGCTATTGAAGATATCAAGTCGGATCTCAATACTGATACCATGATGGTTAATATCTCCGTTGGTATTTATCTGTTCTCACTCGGTTTCTTCCCTATCTGGTGGTCCTCCTTCTCAGAAACCCTGGGCAGAAGAACAGTCTACATCTCCAGTTTTACTCTCTATGTTGCGTTTGCTATTGGATGTGCTCTATCGCCATCCATCAATGCCCTTATTGGCTTCCGTGTGCTCTCTGGGGCCTGTTCTGCTAGTGTCCAGTCTGTTGGTGCTGGTACCATATCTGATCTATACCCTCCGGAGAAAAGAGGAAGAGGAATGGGTTACTTCTACCTAGGGACTCTTATGAGTCCTCTAGTCAGTCCTATTATAGGTGCATTGCTTCTCATCAGATGGAACTGGCGCTCAACACAATGGTTCCTTGTCATTCTTGCTGCATTCATCGACCTTGTCATTATCATGTGTCTTCCAGAGACCCTCAGGGCTCAGGCAAACAAGGACATTATCGCCAGAATGCTACAGGAAAGACGGGAGGCTCGCGAGAGGTCCAATGATGAAGAGAAACAAGACCTTGGACCTATCAATGACGAACTTGTTATTTCTAGAGTCCAATCGCGTGCATCCCAGGTCCTTAATGAAGGGGCATATCTCCAGGACTTCGATCAACGATCCTCTCCGATAAGTCAGCAGCAACTCCAGGAGACGTATAACGCCGATTTACAGCGTATTGTCACGGAGATCGATGACTTGCTAAATGAAGAGGAGAACCCACTCACGCGATTCCAGAAAGTCAAGCATTCTCTGTATATCTATTTCATCCGTCCCATGAAAGCAGTATACTTCTTTACGTATCCACCGGTCACTCTTTCCATCTCATTTTCTGCAATTACATTTGGCGTTCTCTACGTCATGAACATGACACTTGAGTTTGAGTATTCCAGGGCTCCATATAACTGGAAACCTCTCTATATTGGATTCGCCTATGTTCCAAACTCAGTGACGTACATCCTGGCTTCCATCTACGGTGGGAAATGGACAGATTCCCTCCTCCGGCAATACAAGGCTAAGCATGGCTATAATGCGCCCGAGTCACGTATTTCTTGGAACATGCTTAGTGCTGTGGTGACTTACCCTCCAGCTTTACTCATCACAGGGTGGTGCTTTCAGTTCCATACTCACTGGGTCACACCCTTGATCGGAACTGCCATCTTTGGATATGCCACCATGATGACTATAGGGCCAACAGCAACATATCTGGTTGACTCTCTACCTGGAAGAGGTGCCACCGGTATGGCTTTGAACAACCTTGTACGACAAACGTTTGCTACAGCTGCTGTGTTCCTAGTCGACCCGATGATTAAAGGAATGGGGACAGGTCCTATGCTCACCATGTGTTGTGGGGTGGTATTGGTTTGGAGTTCTGTTCTGTTTTTGTTGAAGAAGCGTGGTGCCTATTGGAGAGAGACGTATGATTTGCAGAAGTACTATGACAAGCTGGAATGAAGATTTTCATATTCATCAATCATTTGCATATTTATAATTTCGTTACGAGATCATTAATGTAAAATCCACTAAGTAAAGACCAGAAAGAAAACATAAGAAAACATTCAAATTAGTACAGTCCGTAAATCATATTAAACGCAAACCCAGAAAGGGGGGAAACAATGAATATAAATAACATCAAATCAAATCAAATCAAATCAAATCTGCTTTCCATGGATCTTCCTCAGATGGGCCTTCATATTATCAGCTCTATTGAATCTCTTCCCACATCCTTCTTCGCATACGAATGGCTTTTCGCTTGAATGGGCCCTCATGTGTCTCTTAACATGTTCTGGCCTCTGGAATGAGCTTCCACACAGTGGACAATAGTGTGCTTTTTTCTTGTCATCACCTTCACTCAGCATTATCTTTGTAGCCTTTTTCCTCCGTGGCTCCAAGATATCATAACGTGTGACTTCCCTTGGTGGGGATTTTAGACCCTTCATTCCAGCAATAGCTGCGAGGTCAATGGAGCTCTGTGAGCGTGCAAGTGGTTTGTCAATTGGTGTTCTAAGAAGTGGCTTCTCCGGAGAACCACTCTGGAAGATGAACTTTGGAGAAGCATCTGTGTAGTCAGAAGCCATCTTCATTGTGAAATCAGCAGCTGCCGAGAACATGGCCTTTTGGTTAGACTCAAGCTTGAATGGAGTCATGGAGGGCGGATTCGACATCAGGATGCTTGGGGAAACAGCAGAACGGTGAGGAGTCTGTAGGGGAGTCCCAGCAGGAGATTTCTGTTGATGAGGAGACATAAAAGCCGGGTAGAAAGGATTGGTGCCACACGGTGATCTGCTTCCACCAATATCGAGTGACAGACGAGAACGTGTACGGCGATGTCTCAGCAGCTTTGCCGATGGAGTTGTTGTAGAAGTAGCGATCGACGAGTGGGAATGCGAGCGTGTGGCAGAAGGAGAAGTGTTGGACAAGCTCTTTTTTGGAGACTCAAAGACCCTAGGAAGAGGTGTAATGGTATTGGACATTCTACGATTGGTAATCCGTCTAGGAGTCTGGATGCCGTTCTGGAAGCTCATGGGCGACATCGCAAGCGAGTTGTCAGAGGCAGAGTGAGATATCGTAAGCCCAGGAGCTGATTCGAACGACGCCAGTGTATTCGTAGACGAGGACTTGGGGATCGTGGTCTTGGTAGAGGTCTGTGATTGATGACGGAAGATGTGCATCGCAGGATAAAGGTTCTTCTGTCCCTGCTGGGGAATGGCAAGCTGGTGCTGATGAGGAGGAATCTGCTGGCCCTGTTGGTACTGCTGAAGAAAGCTCTGCTGAACAGCCGTCAGCTCGAACTTCGGGGGCATCTGTAGTCCTTGCTGAGAGAAGTTCTGGTAGTTATTCGGGT
The DNA here is from genome assembly GCA_030585085.1 of Petasospora xishuangbannaensis. NCBI lineage: Eukaryota > Fungi > Ascomycota > Saccharomycetes > Phaffomycetales > Wickerhamomycetaceae > Petasospora > Petasospora xishuangbannaensis. The sequence continues at coordinate 4,639 of JAJMBV010000037.1, read as the reverse complement.
CGACTGTCGCTAGAGGTGCACTGTGTGAATGGTTGTTCTGTGACACCGGCACTACTTCATCAAGGCTGGAACCAAACTGTGGCAATGCTATGTCGACGTTCAGTGGAACCGAGTTCTCGTCCTGGAACCCGAAATCGTCCTGGCTGGTGTTCTGGGAGAAATAGTAGTTGAAACCCTTCATGGGTGAAGACGAGATGCCGAAGCCTGGCAATGATAGCTGTTGCGGTGGAGGAGAGCTCATGATGTAGCGGATCTCAGAAGAGGTGTATGTCTATTATGCTGAGAATAATACTGAGTCTCTGAAAGGGCTCAAGACGTTATTCTCTTTCACCTTCTTTTCCTCCCACGCGTAGTGCGGTTGTCGTCGTTTGTGTGCTGTCTGAAGGGTTGCAAAAAGGGAATGGCCCGGTTATGTATCTCATTTGCTCTTGTCTGAGACGCTTCCGAAAGTGGCAGTGACGCGACGCGCGACGCGTCCAGAGACCGACTGTCTGCCCGCGTCGTACGGTTGAGTCCGTCCTCTATAAGGGGACAAAACCAACGTTTGTGATTCCCAAAACGTCCTTAAATATATCTACAACTTTCTATAGGTGCCAATTTACCTTATACCTTTTTTTTCACCGAAAAAACACGTCTGTTAGCGTATAATTCTGGTTTGGAACTGCGGTATCCGGGCCCGGGCCCGTATTCTCAGCCACAAATAGAACGCGTCGCATTTATATTACACGCGCCATCAAAGACGGGTGGGTCTATTACGGGAGAAATAATCTAACGTGTCACTGTAATACTTCAAAACACGGTAATGCTGTAATATAGCATCCTCCTTAACCTAAGTTTAGGTGACCGAGGCTCATCGGATCAGGTGGGGTTGTATGTGAGAGTAAGGACTCTGTGGGGATACTCCCAATTCAAGGATTGAACTGCTATTTCCATTCACTATCAAGGCATTGACGCTAGATATGCTCTAAATCGAAGATCAGGTGTTTTAAAAGTAGACACTGTGCACATTTGCTGGATTAACGAACATTCTTACTCTTCAGAATCTGGCTGTACGAGGCCTTGCTACACATCCATGCACCAGACTCTAGCCATGGTGTCTGGGTGTTGTATCACCATAGCTATGTTTCTTTTGATTCAGTTATACTAGAAACGTATATTTCGTCTAGTATCTTGGTGAAAAAGCTTCGTCGTTGGTAATCTTCAAGTGCTTTCAAAAAGTTGTTGTAACATTTACTTGCTTTGGCTGCCTTAATGCTCTTTCTCCGTATTCACTTTTGTGTTACGGACTTTTAGGCAATGTTGAAGGATGAAGTAAGTTTTGTTTTTCCATATGTTCACTGGTAGTAAAATTGCTTGAGTATGAACCTGTCGTTTCCCTGTTAAGGCAGTAAGTTCTTCTGGATAATCTTGAGACGAGTTTTTAAAGAAAACGACAGGAAAAACTAGAACCAAGAGTAGAGACGAGCATAGTAGTTGGATCCAGAAAACACAGGAATTATTCTAGTTGTACACGCAGGGTACCATTTCCAAAGTAGAGATGAAGTTAGCACCATTGAGTTTATTAAGCTAATCAAGAATGATCGGATTCCTAATAAACTTCCAAGCAGAACACTGGAATGTTGGACGCTTTGGAAAACCACAAGGTATGAACGGTTATGCTCCAGTTCATGGAACCCAATTTGAAGGTGGGACGACATTGGCAGAAACAACTTGCTCGGAACATTTTAGTCCACTCATGACGAATAGCCTTGAGATTTCTCTATCCATTCAAACTGCTCTGTGGTTTGTGATAACCGTGTTACTGCTAGATCTGTAACGCCTTTGTCACAGCACTATGAAAAACCAAAGATCTTCTCAAGATTACATACGTACATAAAGCTTAAATAGAATGTTTCTACTTCTGCTGAGGGTCTATTGGAGGGTAAATTAAGATCCAATAATCATAATAGTAAAATAGCAAAGAATACGTTACAAACGCTTCAGTGCTTTCTCGTTTCATAGCATGAGGCACCACCCAAACAAACCCTTTCAAACCTAGTCGGTCTCCAATTCCGTCTCCTCATCATCCGAGCTTTCGCTTTCGATGTCTTCCTCGTCCTCGACTTTCTGTTCTGTTGTCTGTTGGGTTCCGATCTCTTCAGACCAGATCAGCAAGTTGCACACCATTTCGGCACCACAATACCACACCAGGACAGTGCTACCCAGAGGAAAGATCTCAAAGTACGTGAACGATCCCAAAAGAGCAAATATCCAGGCACGTAGACGGCCCATAGTGTCGAAGTATTTCTTGTTGTCTTCAAGCAACGGTATGAGGTCGGTAGTAGCAAGTAGGACGAGCACAATGGCTATGAGCGATGTTTGGCCATCGGTAAGTTTCAGCGGGGACTCCTATGGCGTATGTTAGTTCTGAAACCACCACTAAAGGTATATACGAAGAAAAGAGAGAAAGAGATGGAAACACATACAGTCCATGTACGGATGCGTTGTATGAACGATCCGTCCGCAAGCAGCTTGTACGCCATATAAAACAGTAATCCCACCCGTGTGGTAGCTGCAAACTTCGACATCCTGGTTTATGGTATAAAATAGTGTAAACAGCAGTGGATTGGCTGGCCTGACTGTTCGTCGCCTGTATAGGGAGAAGAGATGATCTGGATGGACGCATCATCTTTTCGCAGCTTTTGCCGGCGCGATCCACTACGTAGCAGGACAGAACACCAGAGGTCTGGCAAGTGCTCAATCACATGAAGTTATGGGAAAACACTTTAAAGAAGACTAAACTACTCTTTATCCTCTGATAAATACTTGGGACTCTGTGCCATCCCGGTGGCTTTATAAGCTCATCGCTTACCATTGCTCTTAGCTATCAGCTATCGCGAACTGCAACATCGACGCCCATTTTCAAGATATAAAGCCATCATCACCATGACCATCTGAAGTTGCCTTTTTCTTCTTATTCCACCAAATACTAAGACCATAAGAATCCACGACCGGCAAACATGAGTGGTTACGAAGCAGGAAAACCTTACACGCTGACAGTTCTTGGATGCGGCACTATTGGCCAGGCATTCCTCTCTGCGTACCTCTCTGCTCCAAAGCCAGAGACGGCTCCTACGAAGATCTTTGCTTGTGTTAGCTCTGAAAACTCTGCCAAGAAGTTGGCCGAGACGTATAAGAATGCATCTATTGATTTGGAAGTTTCCTACGGCATTGAAAGTAATGCTAAGGCTGTTGAGCAGTCGCAAGTGGTCGTCATTGGAACAAAACCATACTTGACTCAGGCTGTCTTAAACGAGTGCGAGACGAGCATTAAAAAGAATACTATTTTGATATCGTTAGTTGCTGGGTGGACCATTGAGCAATTCAGTGCGTACTCATCAAAGGTTTCCCGTGTCATGACAAACACACCAGCCAAGTTCCAGTATGGTACTGCAGTAGTGTCCAACTCGACCTCTATCAGTGAGGAAGAGCGTCTCTTGATCTTGGACTTAGTGGGACCAATTGGCAAAGTGGTGGAGCTTCCTGAAAAGAATATGGATGCTGCCACGAGTTTGGTTGGATCCGGACCTGCATTTGTGCTACTGATGTTGGAGTCGCTGATGGAAGCCGGTGTCTCACTTGGGATCCCACTTAAGGAAAGCAAAGAGTGTGCCATCAAGGTCCTTGAGGGTACTGCCAAGATGGCTGAGATCACAAAAACACACCCTGCTGAGTTGAAGCACCAGGTTTGCACACCTGGTGGAACGACCATTGCTGGTCTGGTTGAGATGGAGGCGAACGGGCTCAAGTCGGCCATAATCAAGGGCGTCTGTGCTGCAGCTGAGAGGGCCAGCCAGTTAGGCAAAAAGTGAGTTCCGGAAGAAGAGTGGAATATAGAGCCCAATGTTAGAATATGCTGTTGGTTCGGAGGATATAAGGGCCACTACAGGTGTGCCAATATATTTGCAGTGAGCTTCAGTTCATAGACCTTCTCTGTGTAGGTTACGGATCCAGTTGAATAAGTGTAGGTCTTAAGTAATTGTATAAACTCCACGTTTTTCAACTTGTCTTACCGGTTTAGTTTTTCTAGCACTAACACCTCGCCCTTGTGCCGTCTATGTTACCCACGACCCGGATTAGATACACCTTGCGTAACCCTAATAGTAAGCTCCTCTAATAGCACATGATCAAGACGTCCAGTACGGTGGTGAAGTCTAGCGAACATCTTTGCTGTTAGACCACAATGGAGTCTTCACAGTGGAGTGGACACAATGGAGTGAATCACGTGGAGCTATTTCCCTATGTTCCATGGTACCGTGATTGTGGGCACTGGGGCGATTGATGAGGCCGATCATGCTAAACCTAGCATGCTTCAACAAAGATAAACCCCAAAAATGGAAACGCTCCCCCATTACAGAGCCAATTGACGACGTCACGTGTAAGCCTGTTAAATGTAGTGCATTAAGTTCCCTCCAGGCTCGCTAGCTGGTCCCTGTCCAGGGATGGTGTATTTGCAGAGCGGCCCTAATTTGGCTCCGGGACTCGATGCCAGCGTAAAGGAGAACACATGTACAATATACAATATACAATATACAATCACAAATGCAATATACAATATACAATATACAATATACAATATACAATATACAATATACAATAT